>VDFB02193867.1:7155968-7206463 GCA_007258455.2 Sequoia sempervirens | reverse complement strand
AATACAAAAAAGCATATATAAACATACATCATCATGCATAGTCATCCATGATCATCACATAAACATAAAATGAGTTGAATTGAATAAGGTATATCTCATATATATCATCATCAAAAAAGGGAGAATGTCATCATACACCATCATCAGTGAAATAAGTGTGATAGAATAATATAAAATAATACATATATATACGAGGTCTCGACTGGGCCGATGAATATATATACAAAAATCGTGTCTGCAATATCTCTTTGAGAAATACACAACATGAAGATCAAGTACAAAAACTAAACTGCCTGACAGGAAGGAGAGAACCCTATAGACTAGGCTATGGACCACCATCTATATCTGGCTATCTAATAGAGTGATCACCTACCTCGCCACCACCATCACCCACAAGACTAGGCTCTTTGAATTGTGGCCACCATTGTGCTCTAGGAACAAATGCATCATAGAGATTCTGATAGTATGTAGCCCTTTGTAACCATTGATCTCACTCTAAACGAAGGGTATCACGCTCTACTCTAAGAGTATATATGTCTATCATAATCACCTACAACTGAGCCTCTGTAGCATGTCGTCACCCACTCTCATTGTTTCGCTCCACCTCAAACTATCCCTCTTTGTTGTCACTATGGTAGGCTATGCCTCCACAACTTATCACCACACTATCTTTGAGACCAACTAAGCACCTCCATCTCTAGGTGGGGGAGGAGGACCTAGAACTTGTCCATGCACCCAAGGAATCTGATCACCCTGTGCTTGATCACCCTATGCCCCATCATGTCGGACCCTATCTAGCTGCTCTACAATAACCTCAATTCATTGTTGCTCCCTGCATTGACTTGTAATATCCGCTCTGGATAATGCAAGATCACCCCCGGGATCTGTAAATCTCAAAGGCTTGTGTCGGGCCCACCACTAATCAAAATAAGGTGTGGTACCTAGATCTACTGAACCCACTAGCCAACCCCATCCAATTGGGGAAAGTGATCTGAATGCAGCAACAACAACATCTCTATCTGCTTGGTGACCCCATACATGGACCTCTCTAGTGTTCCAGCCAAACTAAGCCTCATAAGTATCAGGAAATTAGCCATGTCTCTCTCCAAAATGATAGCATAATCTCTTAGGTATGTAATGCTCTAGCAGAGAGTGAGAATGACCAATCAACCATTAGGTATATGCCGATAGTAAACAAGCTGCTCTGGATCCTCCAACCATGCCTCATAATCTATTTATGGTCTCCAAACAAAACATGGCATATTATCGAACACATGACTCCAGTACAAAAGATCTCCAAGCAGGGTGTAATGTAAGAAATCTCCATAACAGTATGAGTATAGATCTTCAGTAGTACGAACCTATATCCTATCAGGTCAAGCAACTGCAATGTGCTCACAGGCCTAAATATGCAAAAGAGAGATACCTGTAGAAATAGATTTCCCGCCTCGATATAAAACCTCATGCATATCTCTATAGAGATGGGCAAGAAGTCACAGACCCCATGCATATCTAGTACCATGCTCGCACATATTGAACTATCAATTTTGAAGGTGTTCTATGGACTTCTCTTGCACTCTTAGGGTTTTTCACCTAAAAGGAGAGAGATAGAACACTAAAATTGAGGTGGTTCACTCAAATAAAGGAATGTAAGATGGAATTGAGACTAAATGCAAGTAAGTGATGAAATTGACTAATTATGAATGCAAAACTAATGAAATATGCAATGTTTGAAAACACAATGTGATATGCAAAAAAAGAACTAAAAACATGAACTAATGCAAACATAATTGAATGAGGTTTAACAGAGTTCACCTGGAAGTTGAATGTTGATCCTAGAAGGTTCTGAAAATTGGCAAAAATAATTTTTGATCACCAGTCTGACTCATTCACCACTAATGGTGAATCAGTCCTCCTACTAGTAAAAAGACTTGAAACTACTTTCTGACTATCAGGAACTGGATTCTGACAAAATCAAATTTTTTAGCCTTCATGTGGGACTCATTCACCACTGATGGTGAATCAATCCTCCTCCAAAATTTTGCAAATTCAAAGGTCAATCCTATAGGTCTAGATCTGCACTTGTCTTCTTGTCAAGTTGACGGAGTTAAATCTACAAAAAATGGACTATAGGTTGTCTCCAAACTTGAATTAGGGTTTAGTTGACTTGAAACACTTTGATGACTTATTGACCACCTTTCAACACCTATTTTCTTGACAAATCTACATATAAATTCTGCAAACACAAATGCAAAAGGAGAAAAAAGGTTAAGGGTTAGAGTATGGGGACTTGCCTTGGTCAAATCCCACTTTGGTAATCAAACCCTTAATAAAGAAATGAAATTCAAAATGAAGAAGGAAATGATGAATAACAACATGCAAATGTCCTAACTCACCAAAACCTTGTTGTTGAAGTCTGAAGATATGTCAATGGTCGTTCCAAGATGCTTGATGATTGCTTGATTGAATGATGCTTTGATGGATTGAATGAAATTGAATGCTTGAATGAACTAGTGAATAAATTAAATGATTGGGGGTTAAAATGGATGGAAAATAACTTATTTATACACACTTATGATCTAATTACCTAATAATACATCATCACAGGCCGACGTAAGGTATTTTTGAATAAAAACCCGAAAGAAATTTTGAATTATTTTGAATTTGGAGCCAAGAGGGACTCATTCACCACCCATGGTGAATGGGTCCCACTCTAGGCTTGTAAGTTGGTGTCGGGAATTAAGTTGCATTTAATGTGGTTTTTCAGGTTTACATTCAAAAATACACTTAATTAAGTCTTATGAGTATATAAAGGGGTCAAATAAAGCATAAGAAAGGTGTAAATAGTGATAAAAATCCTAGAAAAGCATGAAATCTTGTTACAAGACTTTACAACACTTTAGAATAGGACTTGATAAGTGTTGAAAAGATGATTTTTAGGTGAATTATAATGTAAGAGTCTAGAAAAGTGTATAAATGTGTTACAACACTTCACAACACCTTCACAAGACATCATAATTTGAATATTTAGGACCTAATGTGAATGCTTAAGTTAGATTACAACATTAAATCAAAGAAAAATAGGTCAAGCATCACAAGAGAAAGACCTAAAAGACAATGAAAATGTCAATGATCTATTTTTCTATGGTACACATACCCTCAATCCAAATACCCCATCCAACAAGGAACTGATGACCTCTCGTATCAGGAACAACTAGTCTTGAAATCAAACCACAAAGAACAAGGGAAACAGGGTTTGCATTTCCAACAAACTCATACAATTCAATCTCGGACTATCGTACCTCCAAGTGTATAACACCTAAAACACACTGCATGGCATAGGTACCCTATCGAATATGGTATGTCACGAGATCACCATGGATAGGAATGTGGAGAACCCTACACACATCCTCGAGTGTAATGGTCTCCTCTCTTGTAGGTAAATGAAACAAAGAAGTCTCTTAATGCCACCACTCTACAAGCATGGTTATCATCATTGTATGAGTCCAAATGGGAGGCATGTAATAGATATGATGAAGCTTGATCGCATCTAGAAAGTCTCGCTCCAGAACATCAAAACCAATAATCAGATCGAATAGATCCTAAGGTTGTCTCTCCCTCAATTGTAGTGGTTTAAGGACTACTTGCAATCATTTTAACCCACAATGTTAGGATTTCTCTTTGAATGTGCAAAACGACACAAAGACGATGAAAAACAAAACTTAGGGTTCCAAACAAGCAAAACCTAGCAATATTTAGCAAAGCAAAGAAAAAAGAGTAAAAGTAGGGAAACAAGAGAAAAAGTGATGGTTTAAGTCAAAGGCGAAGGTTTAGGTAAAATGTGAGAATATCAAAAGTGAGGAAATGTGGCCAGTGCACAGATCTAAAGTAGAGGCGCAAAAATAGTCCCTTAGCAATCAAAAGTGCAATTTTAGATCAAAAGTGCAAAACAAAGGCAAGGATCTGAAGCAAGTGCGCAGGTTTAGAGTAAGGGTGAGTTTTCTAAACTGTCAAAAGTGAAGAAAATGATGCAAATGTGTAGAAACTCCTAAAAATTTGCTATTGAATCTAGGAACTTTGTACATGAATTACGAGAATGGGGTAAAGCCACAATAGTGGTTCACAATTTGATGGCAGAAGGAAAACTGAGAAAAAATGACCCCATGGCAAAAAAATTGGTTTTAGGGGTTCAAATAAACCTACAATTTCAACCGAACCAAAAAGGGGTTCGAGCGAACCCATTAATTACCGGGCCCACATTTCCCACCCAAAAAAAAGGAAATGCATGTGTTAGGGTGGTTTGCTTGAACCAAGGTTCGAGCGAACCTTGGTTCAAGTGAAACCCTAGGGGTTCACTCGAACCCCAAGGGGTTTGTACAAACCCCCCTTATTCCTCATTCCCCCCTAAAAACACAAAAAAAACTAATTTTTTACACTTCGAAGCTCATATTGAGGATGAAAATGGAGAAGTCTTCACAAACCCAACTGGAATCAGGTAGTTCTCGGAACGATCTATCCAACAAATATAATTTTAATATGTTTTGGTTTTACTATGTGTTTGTTTTTGTAGTTTTATTAAACATAGTTTTTTCTTTGAAAATGAAGGTCTATGTTCTGCACATGTGGAAAAATAGCAGATTATCAAAAAAAAAAATTGAAAAATATGAGTGCACCAGATATTGAAGTCCTTGATCCAACAAAAAAAAAATTGAATTTCGATATATACAAAAAAAGTTACGTGTTATATGGTCGCGCTATGTCTGAATTATAATTGGTTTGACTTTGAAACTTGATTAAATAAAAAATATTCAATAAAAAACTATCTAACCATGTGGAAACACTAGATATCGGAGTTACAAATCTAAATTTGAAAGAATTAGAATTTTATCCTTCATGGAAAAAAAGTTATGCGTTATATGGTGTGTGTCACTTTTTAAAATGTTGTTTTCTTAAAAAAACCAGTTTTCGTGGGAGATGGAAAAAGAAGTGCAATCTGATTCCAAAAATTTTGAATTTTTTTTTTTTAGAATCTACAGACAAAATGTGACGAGACTCTAGTTTGCATCATCTTCAAATTCCTCACAATTTAGTCGCTATAAGTGCCCAAATGTGAAGATTTAGTTAAAAATAATAATTTTAGTGTCCAATTTGGCCAAAAATTGTAAACCACTATTGTGGGATCACCCAACGTGATAAGATAAAAATGAGAAGCGAGAGGGTACATACTGGGCCACCGATTCCTATTGGTCGTTCAAACTCTCAAACTAGGTCTAAGCGATGTAGGGCTCCCTGAATCCTAGGATTGCTCCTCGACAACTGATAGAATGGGAAATCTAGAGATAAGAATTAGTTATAGGATCAAAGCACAAATGAGGCTATTAGAACCCTAATTACCTATATTAACCCTCAAAAAACCCTAATTTCACCTAGGAAACCCTAATTTTTACTTAGGAAACCTTCCTACATTCAAATTAGAACTTGTCGGGAACATCAGAACAAGCAATGAGGGACCTATAGACCTAATTTTTCATCCTAAACACATCTAAACTGAAATAGAACAGTGTCATGATCCTGACCTCAAAATTGAAATTTTTGGCCAACCTCTCAAGGGGGCAGCACAAAGTCCTACCATCATTCCGCTAAACGTCGGGGCACAATGGGGCATAATTTTTTTTCAAAAAAATGATCTTAAACTTCAAAATCTTTGAAACAAAGCAACTAGTACTTTGTATCAAAGAGGGGCAAAATGTAGACATGTAAAACTGACCTAAAATCTATCACACACCCTAAACGACATTTTCACATAATCGATATCATTATCATCGGACATCACTTCATTTCACATCACTTGCATCCAAAACCCTGATTTCCCCTATTAATTGAATAATACATTATTTAATTAATTCACTTTTTCATCGTTTTCGACTAAATTAAATAAATTCCATTTATTTAATGAAGTCCTAAAACCCTATTTCTACTATTAATTGAATAAAATGAAATTATTTAATTAATTCACTTTTTCATCATTTCGAACAATTAAATAAATGGAATATATTTAATAAAGTCCTAATCTCACTTTATTTTTCCCTGATTAGTTAAATAACACCAAATATTTAATTGTGTCGCTAAATCACTTTATTCCCCTAAAGTTAATTGAATTATTAAATCATAATAATTTAATTATGACACTTTCCCTCCAAAATTTGAATAATTAAATCAAATTATTCAAATCAATCATCAAAAATTAAATCAAACTAATGCAACTTTGTTTGCAAAAGTCAAACTTGATTTGCATGTTCAAATCCAAAATAAATAAATAAATTAAATCAATTAATTAATCATTCTTAACCACTTTCCTGATTGAGTAAATTACAATCCTTTGATTTCTCAATCTAAATCTGATAGATCAATCTATTTTTGATTGAGCAAATTATGATTCCCTGGCTGATCAATCAATTCTTGACTAATCAATCTATTCCTCAATCCCACTAATCATTCAATCTATTTCTTCAATCACACAAATTGTGCAGTCTATTTTGCACAATTTATCCATGTCTAAATCCTCTCAACACCTCTCAACCATCGATCTTTATTCAACATTGTTTAATCCTGATCTCTTGTTTTGAATCACTTTTTCTATATAACAAACCTCTTTCCTCACAAACAAGGATCGAAGAGTCAACATCATTTACACAACAAAGTACTACTGACATTCACAACCACCATTATTAGAGCTTCAACATACTTTTGATCAACCATTCATACATCCAGCCTTTGCACATGAGCTTTGGAGGCTTCGTAGTGATACAAACAATCCAACATCAAGTGAACACTCTCCAATAAGGGATGGTAACACTATGCTTTTTTCATGAATTCATGTATGCTTTCATATTTTGATCTTGTTTCTTGAATTCAGTAATAGCTTGGTTTCATTTCGTAAGTGTAGGATTAGATCTTAGATTAACGTTCTTGATCATAAATTAGATTTCTAATTTCAAGTACATTTCTCTTGTTTAGCATCTATGATTTTCCTACTCACACAATTTCATTGATATTGTTTGTATCATTTTGATATCAGGTGGCATGAAGACCTACTGCATTTCGGGCACAAGTTTCAGATTTTCTTGAGATGCCATAGCCACATTTTGTAAACATTGTTTTGAGTTGGAACATATGTACATACACAATTACAAAATTACACATTTTGTACAAATTTGTATACACGTACTACACAATTATACTCTACACTTTTATATATCAAAATCAATATTCTATATTTTTTTTTTGTTAAATGTGCATATTTTCCTACTTTGAAACTTTAAATTTGGTTGTATAATCACTATGTATATCATGTATATTATTGTTAAATTTGGTTTCTTTGGGAAACTTCACCAAATTTTGAGAAATTCTTTGATTCCCTTAAGACATCCTATTATGACATTAATTAAATTAACATTGACACTATTTAAATTGTGTAGAATGTGATTGTTATGATGAGTCATCCTAAATTCTAATACTTAATTATATCAATTGTGATTAAATATGATACATGTACTTTGAAGTATTTCATCCCCTTAAGACACCCTATTAGGACATATCCTAAATATTTATACTTAATTATATCATTTGTTATGATGAGTCACCCTAAATTATAATACTTAATTATATGAATTGTGATCCAATATGAGACATGTACTTTGAATTCTTTTATTCCCTTAAGAAGTCCTATTAGGACCCCTTAAGGCATCCTATTATGACATAAATTATATTAGCATTAACATTATTTTTGTATAGCTTTTGTGATTATTATGATGAGTCATCCTAAATTCTAAGTTACTTAATTATATCAATTGCGATTAAACATGAGACATGTACTTTGAAGTATTTGATCCCCTTAAGACATCCTATTAGGACATATCCTAAATATTTATGCTTAATTATATCATTTTTTATGATGAGTCACCCTAAAGTCTAATACTTAATTATATCAATTGTGATCCAACATGAGACATGTACTTTGAATTCTTGTATCCCCTAAAGAAGTCCTATTAGGACCCCTTAAACATTCTCTTACAACATAAATTATATTAACATTAACATTATTTTTGTATAACTTTTGTGTTTGTTATGATGATTCATCCTAAATTCTACTACTTAATTATATCAATTGCAATTAAATATGAGACATGTACTTTGAAGTATTTGATCTCCTTAAGATGTCCTATTAGGAAATATCCTAAATATTTATACTTAATTATATCATTTGTTATGACGAGTCACCCTAAAGTCTAATACTTAATTATATCAATTGTGATTAAATATGAGGTCACATGTACTTTGAAGTATTTGATCCCTTTAAACATTTTTTTGAGAACTTCTTTGATCCCCTTAAGCAATTGTAGCGATTAAATATGAGACATGTGCTTTGAAGTATTTGATCCCCTTAAGTAAATTTTTAAGAACTTCTTTGATAAGTTAATGTCTTGACCATGAATCACTAAATTTGTAAAGTACAAATATTTAAATGTCCTATTAATTTCAACTTTAATTTCATATTTGTATTTAATTTCACATTAATGTCCTAGTAATGTCTTGAATATGAATCTTTTGCAAAGTACTAATATGTCCTATCAATTTCATATTAATTTCACATAAAATGCATAAATGCACATGTGTAAATTACTATTTAACAATAATAGACCATAAAGTATTAAAATCAATAAAGTCCATGAAACAATATATTAAGTCCATGAGAAACGATATATGTAGTCCATGAAATAATTAAATAAAGCCCATGAAATAATCTAACTCATGTCATCTATATAATCAAGAGACCTCTTCATACCATGCAGACTACCCAGATGACTTGAATCACTCCGTACAAGAGCAAGAAAGATGAAATCAAATGTAAGACGATTAAAAATGATTTAATGACAGTTTAATTTATAATTTATCATAAATTAAATTATTGTTTGAGGCTGCTCTACATGCTTTGGTGGACCTGGACCTATCTCTACATGCTCTGAATCAATCTACATATAAGAGAAAGAAATTTGGAATTAGATGTAAGAAGATTAAAAATGATTTAATTCAATTTAATTTATAATTTATCATATTTAAATTATACTATAAGAGGTTGTTGTGCATCTTTTGTTCTAGGACATGTCTCGTGCTATAAAAGAAAAAGAATTTAACATGTATTCAAGCATATATATATTTAATTTTAAATTTAATATAAGGTATTCACAATCTATAATTTTTAATTGACTTTGAATATATTTAAAAATTTAAATTACCATATGAGGTTACTCTGCATGTCCTAGTTGAGGTGGTGTGACCTCATCAAGGCAAAAAGTGGCACTAATAAAGTCCTACAAGGTCAAATTTAAAAGCATGTGTACTTGAATTAGGTTAAAATATATATATTCAAGTGTGCACACATTGTGTAGAACTTGTTTTACACAAATTGAAAATCAGATGTCTCCTGAGTTGCCACCACATCAAATGTGTGTTTGATCCCCATTCTCATTGTTGTGTCAACCTACATACATAGACATAATGCTTATAATATTTACTTGTACATGCACGTTTGATATATAGTGAATTCAAAATACAAAATTGTAAGTATAGTAACTTTAAATAATTTACAATATGCATGTACTTGCACCTAATGTGAGATGCCCGACAATGGATGAGCACTCAACAACCCCTCAGGTGGAACTGACGTGGAAGTCAATTGACCCCATTGAACCAACATAAATATTTAAAACATATGTTCATGATTGAATTACAAATTAAAAAGTCAAGTTAAAAAATTATTTCATATTATTTAAAAATTTGAAATCAAAAGGGTTGCCAACTTGCACTGGTGTCAACATATAAACTCGAGGAGCAGATGATTCCCCTACGGTCAGTGTCATCTACACCAAACAATTTGATTGTTAAAATATTGCAATTTTTTTTATATATATGTTCATTAAAAACATGTGTACTTAAAAAATTCTTAGAAATTCAACATTTACATGCATATTTATACCTGTGTCGCATTGTCTGTAGGGTGATGCTTTGTAGTAAGAAAATCAACGTATGAACTTATGCGACCAAATTCTCCACTAGAATCTGCATGTCCACCCAAACTAGGTGTAGCCTAATCAGGTCCATAGCATACTTGATGGAAACTCGTACATACATGGGGTGTCAACACTCATGGAGTGGTACTAGGACCAGCTCCATAGAATGCTCCTCCATCATTGTGGTCTCTAGGATCCCCAGCTACCATGGAAAAAGCATGCTCATCAAGCTTGCCTACGAGTGTACTTAAAGATCCTAATGTGGATACCACCGCATGATGATGCACAGGTGCGGAAATGTTAGGAGTAGGAGGATCTACAAGAGGTTGGGCATACACGAGGTGTCAGGGATCAAATTGTGCCCTAACTTCTATTGTGGCATGCTACCACTAACACCCTAAAATGATTTAAAATCATATTAATTGGGATTTTTCCCCAAAACAAACTCTGCATATAATTTCCTAAAAAATTATAAAGGGGCCTCCAAATTAGCATGTAGTGGATTGTCAAATACCATCCACCATCACTCCCAAAAATGTGCAGTCATTTGTGGATGTATTCACCACCTCATCAATATTCTAGGTTTATTTGCAGGAATGGGTAGGTTAGTGACAGGGTCAACAAAAAAAGGTGTAAGATGGGCTTTTCTTATTTTCAGGTCCAAAATTTGTTTATAGGAGAGACCATCTGAATAAAATTGTCTCATATATCCTCCTGCCATCATCAATGCCTATCTAAGTCCACATCAATAGACCTAATGGAATCGACAATTTTTTGCATCGCAAATGCAAAATTCCTCATGTATGGTGGAACCAATGCTTCATTTTGAACTAGAATTTATTTGATTATGAATGGATGCAACATTGTCACTGATATGTGCTCATAAGTGAACCTCGTCAGATCCTAGAGGTGGTGGAGGCGGGATGTTATGAGGTGGAGGGGGTTGAGGGGGAGGTAGAGGTGGAGGAGGTGGAGGTGGAGGTTGCTAAGGAGGTGGATTAAGGATATCATCAATATTGAATTAATCCATGATATATATAAGTGAACCTACATTAAATTATACAAAATTAACAAACAAGTACAAAATTACAAGAAATAGTTAAATTTTAAACATACATGCAAAAATTTGTTTAAATAGGATACATACACATACATACATTGATTCAACTTGAGTGTGTACATACAAATTTCAAAATTTAAGATAAATGTTTAAAATAAAAAATAGGATGTACAATGCATGCATACATCATTCAACTTTACCATGTGTACATAGAAATTTCAAAATTTAAGATCTAGAACTATGTAATTTTAATACATGTACATACTAAAAAAAAAACTTAAAACATTCACATAAAGCTCATTTATGTCTAAGGCATGTAAATGAAAAAAACAAATAATTGTTAATACAATGTGAAATCTCATTAAAAATTACATTAAATTATTAGGAGAAATTATGATGGCTTAAGGGGTCCCTGTAGGATGGCTTAAGGGGTCGTAATATATCTATTTAAGGTGATTTATGAATTAAGGTCCTAGGAGAAAATGATGGCTTAAGGGAATAAAATTTGGTGAAGTTTCCGAAGGCAACCAAATTTCATTATGTTAAAAATATACTATTTTTTAAAATGTACATTTAGGAGACCTAATTAATAACATATGGTGGCTTAAAAGGGGTCCTAAGTATCTAGTTTTAAAGGGATCTATCCATGGCTTAACTGTCCTATGACAAAATGATGGCTTTAGGGTTTAAGGTTTAATCCCCTTCAACCATTTTCTTAAAAATCCCCTTAAACCATTCAATATAAATGACCTAATTGAATACAAATGAAAAAAATCCCTAAGACTCAATTATGTCTAAGGCATATTACAAATGAAAAACAAATAATTGTTAATGTGATGTGAAATCTCATTAAAAATTAAATTAAATTAGGAGAAATTATGATGGCTTAAGGGATCGTAATAGGATGGTTTAAGGGGATCTATGAATGAAGGCCCTAGGACAAAGTGATGGCTTAAGGGGATAAAATTTGGTGAAGTTTCCCGACAACCAAATTTCATTAAGTTAAATATATATATTTTTGTAAATGTATGTTTAAAGGATGTAATTAATAATATATAATAGTTTTTAAGGGGTTCTAAGTATATTTTTAAGGGGATCTATGGATTAATTGTCCTAAGAAAAAATGATGGCTTTGGGTATGTGCAAGATCATCATGGAAAAAATAGGCCCTTAAGTGGCAAAAAAATAAGAAAAATTAGAGTTAGGAAACTTGACGTAAAAATTTGAATAAGTTATCTATATTATTTCAAAAATATGTAATAATAGAATCTGTAGCAAATTGAATGTAGTTTCTAAACTACAAGGTTTATTTAAAAAAATAAAAAATCTATTTGGTAAGAATTTGAAGGGCATGTGCAGGATCATGGTATGCCAAATAGGCCCTTAAGTGGCAAAAAATTTAGAAAAATCAGTGTTAGGCAACTTGACGTAAATATTTTAATAAGTTATCTATATTATTTCAAAAATATGTAAGAATAGAATTTGTAGAAAATTGAATGTAGTTTCTAAAATACTAGATTTATTTAAAAATAAATAAAATCTATTTGGTGAAAATTTGAAATTTCAATGTAGTAGTACTTAAATTTCAGGGAAAAATAAGAAGTAGGTGTCTATTCTGACCACCCTAACCATAATAAAATGATAATATTTTTTTGTAATATTTTATATATAAGTAGGGACTCATGTCTGGATGTGATGCATATTTTTTATAATTTTTTCCAAGTAAATAATTAATTATGATTTTTTTATTACAACTTTTAGAAAATATAAAAACTCATCTGTCTGACCACCTTAACTTGGTCAAAAATTCATGAAATTTAATTTTTCTTTTTTTAATCCTATAGTATGTAAAGCATAGAATGTGACTTATGTTTTGGATTCAAAAAATATGATACCGTTTGAAAGTTATAGATGTTTTTCAATCAGCCTATCGATCAGGACTTTAGTCATAATTCTAATAGAAAATGAATAATAATTCTTTATTAAATTCAAATTAAATCATAATTTATATTTTTGGAAATCTGATAACCTCCTCTAAAAACCCTTTTTGTTTCATTAATTTTGGGTGAAAAAAGTCGTTAGCCATATACCCTACAAATATTGCCACTTTTTGGCATACCATGATCTCACATACCTGAAATTTCAATGTAGTAGTACTTAAATTTCAAGGAAAAAATAAGAAGTAGGTGTCTGTCTGACCACCCTAACCATAATCAAATGATAATTTTTTTTATAAGATTTTAGATATAAGTAGAGGACTCATGTCCCGATGTGATGCATGTTTTTTTGTAATTTTTTTCCAAGTAAATAATTAACTATGAACTTTTTATTACAACTTTTAAAAAATATAAAAACTCATATGTCTGACCACCTTAACTTGGTCAAAACTTCATGAAATCTATTTTTTCTTTTTTTAATCCTATAGTATGCAAAGCATAAAATGTGACACATTTTTTGGATTCAAAAACTGTGATATTGTTTGAAAGCTATAGATATTTTTCAATCAGCCTATCAATCAGGACTTTAGTCGTAATTCAAATAGAAAATGAATAATAATTATTTATTAAATTCAAAGTAAATCATAATTTATATTGGTGGAAATCTGAGAATCTCCTTTAAAAACCCTTTTTGTCTCATGAATTTTGGGTAAGAAAAAAGTCGTCAACCACATACCCTACACATACCCATCATATCGCCACTTTTTGGCCCGTCATGATCCTGCACATACCCCTTTAAGGTTTAGGGTTTAGGGTTTAATCATCTTAAACCATTTTCTTAAAAATCCCCTTTTAAACCATATTTAAATATATAAATTAAGTTAAATATATAAAGTAAGGAGTTGTTATGATTCAAATATCTATATAAAAATTAATTATGATAACATTGTGAGTATTTTTTTATGATGATGATCATGTTATCATCAATATTGAATCCAAATAAATTCAAAACAAACTAAGTATATCAAAACAATTCTAAAAAAGTTCAAAATGTGTGAATGTAATCCATCATAGATATGTACCTCTAAAAATTTGAATTAAAAAGAAACACCAATTAAAAATTCAATACAATATTAATTAATACATTATTTAATATTTCTTACTAAATTTGTGTCTCATCATTATACTATTATATTCATAAATTCAACACTAAATATCCATCCAACCAAATTCTTTATAAAATATGCATCCAAGGTCAAATTCTTTATACAAATTTGATCATTGTCAGTGTGAACTACAAAATTCAATAAAATTTAATAAGATCATTGTCTTAATAAAGTGTCAAGCGGATCTTTGCTACATGTCTTCATTTCTTCATGTTTTCCTTTTCAAAATAGGATTGTCTCCTCTCCTCTAGCCATCATTGATGCTCATCTAATTCCACATCAATAGACCTAACAACATCAACAACATTTTGCATTGTAGATGCAAAACACCTCAAAGGTGGTGGAATACATTCTTCATTTTGAATAGCGTTGATTTGATCCTGAATGGATCTAGCATTCACATCGATCTGTGCTCACAAGTGAGCACCATCAGATGTAGGTGATGGAGGTGGGGGGTTATGAGGTGGAGGTTGATGGGGTGGAGATGGAGGGCATGGAGGTGGATTACAAATATCGTCAATATTGAATTGATTCATGATCTAGATATAAGTGAACCTTCATTAAATTTGTAATTTCGAAATGTAAGATACATGTTTAAAAATCCCCTTAAACCATTCAATATAAATGACCTAATTGAATACAAATGAAAAAATATGTAATGCTCATTTATGTCTAAGGCATGTTACAAATGAAAAAATAAATAATTATTAATCTGATGTGAAATCTCATTAAAAATTACCTTAAAGTAAGAGAAATTATGATGGCTTAAGGGGTCCTCGTAGGATGGCTTAAGGGGAACTATGAATTAATGTCCTAGGACAAAATGACATGGCTTAAGGGAATAAAATTTGGTGAAGTTTCCCAAGGAAACTAAATTTCATTAAGGTCATAAGACAAAATGAAGGCTTTAGGGTTTAGGGTTTAGAGTTTAGGGTTTAGGGTTTAGGGTTTAGGGTTTAGGATAATATGATGGCTTAAGGGGATCTATGAATTAAAGTCCTAAGACAAAATGATGGCTTTAGGTTTTAGGGTTTAGGGTTTAGGGTAATAGGATGGCTTAAGGGGATCTATGAAGTAATGTCCTAGGACAAAACATTTGATGGCTTAAGGGGATAAAATTTGGTGAAGTTCAAGATAGTTCTTCTAGCTTAACTATTTGTTTTACATCAACGTCAAACTAAATACACGGTAATCATGAAGCACTATCTTTCTTGACTCTATGTGTTTACTATAAGTTAATATTTTAAAGGGTTATCAAAAGGTTGCAATGTTCTATAAAATTCTTATTCGTCGCGTTACTCATGATATAACTACAATGTTAGTTGCATTTTGAAACATAAAAGGCTTCCAAAATGAGTTCCTTCCAAATAATGGACTTGCTAGAACTTGAACATGTTGAAGCTTGGGTGGTCCTTGGAATAATGGACTTGCAAGTTAGTGAAAAAGGTAGTGTTCATGAAGGAATGTAAAAGATGTGTAGAGTCTTTGAATTATACCCATATTTTGCAATGACATTGAATAATTTAGCAAACCATTTTTCATCACAGAACAACATTTTCTTGTGGAACAGTTGATTGAGATAGCTCTTGTTTCAATTTACCAACCTCTCATGAAATCTCATTCATATTATAGTCTTGCACGATCTTATCATGAGAAGCCTTCATCCTTCCCTTCCATGAGAAGCCTCTCTTGAAATGTTTGAGGCCTTAACACCCCTAACAAGAGGAAGGTGGGAAGGCTCTAGGCTATAGTTTAATCACTAAATATTGAATGTATATTATTGTTAAATTTGGTTGCCTTGGGAAACTTCACCAAATTTTGAGAACTTCTTTGACCCCCTTAAGACATTTCATATTATGACCCCTTAAGACATCGGTTTAGGGTTTAGGGTAATAGGATGACTTAAGGGGGTCAATGTTTTTTATTCATCACATATGCAAGAACATTAGTTTATGAATGTTTTTGAATTTATGAATAGATTGTCTATTTCCTTAGATAACTTCTATTATCAAGGAATTAAGCACACAACTATAAATTAGCCCACTTTTGACAATTTAGGATAGTCTCTATGGTCTACCCTTCAATTTATAGAAATGCGTATATCTAGAGAAAATCAAAATGTGTCTTGACAAGTTGTTGGAGCTAGATCTTAAAATTTGGTTATTGAATCCTTGATTAGTATTTGTAATTTCTATTCCTTCCCTACTCATTTTCAAAGTATATGAATAAAAGGAGTGGAAAGATAACCTATGACCATAGTTGGATTGATTTTCTATAGATCAAGGAAATCATCCATAATAAATTTGAGGGTTGTTAAGCATGAGTGTAGGGAAAAAAATTTTATTGATCACAAACTAGTTACTTTATATTCTTTGGAACAAGGTCAAAAAAACCCTTGAGAGGTGATTCAATGTAGGCGTATGGTTTACAAGAGTGATACAAGGCACTAGTTAAAATTTTAAGAGTATCTGTAATGCAATCACCTATAGAAGGAGAAAGGTATTTCTTTATGGGGGAGAAAGTGATTGAGTTAACCTCACCATAATCATATGAAGAGGTGCAACACAATTCATTTCAAATAGATTAAATACTTTATTTAGATATATTAAATATTTATTACACACTCATATGTACATATAAATTATCTTTTATTTAAAATATTTTTATTTTCTCTTCTTTTTTTAATTTAATTTTTACTTTAAGGGTATGTGTAGGATCATCATGAAAAAAACAGGCCCTTAAGTGGCAAAAAATTCAGAAAAATCAGAGTTAGGCAACTTGACGTAAAAATTTGAATAAGTTATCTATATTATTTCAAAAATATGTAAGAATGTAATCTATAGAAAATTGAATTTATTTTCTAAACTACTAGGTTTATTTTAAAATATATATTCTATTTGGTGAAAATTTGAAATTTCAATGCAGTAGTACTTAAATTTCAAGGAAGAAATAAGAAATAGGTGTTTGTCTTACCACCCTAACCACAATAAAATGATAATATTTTTTTATAAAATTTTATATATAAGTAGAGGATTCATGTCTAGATGTGATGCATATTTTTTTGTAATTTTTTTCCAAGTAAATAATTAATTATGAATTTTTATTACAACTTTTAAAAATATAAAACTTGTATGTCGACCACCTTAACTTGGTCAAAACTTCATGAAATTCAAATTTTTTAATCCTATAGTATGTGAAGCATAGAATGTGACATGTTTTGGATTCAAAAATGTGATATCGTTTGAAAGCTATAGATATTTTTCAATCAGCCTATCAATCGACTTTAGTCCTAATTCTAATAGAAAATGACTAATAATTATTTATTAAATTCAAAGTAAAGCATAATTTATATTGGTGGAAAGCTAAGAATATCCTTTAAAAACCCTTTTCATTTCATCAATTTTGGGTAAAAAAAAAAGTCGCCAGCCACATACCCTACACATACCCATCATATCGCCACTTTTTGGCCCATCATGATCCTACACATACCCTTAATATCTATTTAAGATAACACTTGGATAAAATCAATCTAGCCTAAAATAATTCAATCCTCTATCTCCGTTCTCCCAAAGGGTTTCTTTCTCATTAGTTTTCTTTTAGCTTCAAGTCATGAATTTATTTAGAATAATGGACCCTAGTTTCATGGTAGATGTGGATTAATTTTAAGTCATCGGAAACCATTCTTAAATTTTTTATTGACTCTAGATCACTATTGTCACCATTTGGATTTGGTTTTGAAATGTTCCTTGCATATGCCAACAGACAAAATGGTTCAACTATTGGCTAAGAAGGTGGGAGGTTTTTTGTCTAAATTCAACTTTTATCTTCAACAAGTTATATTGATTGGTTTGATTCCAAATTGATTGATTTGATCAAATTTTAAGTGAACCTTGTGAGTTTTTTAAACCTAAATCATAAACTTGAGGTTCAAGGAAATTACTCCAGTTGAAAACTATATGTATGTTAATATGTTAGAGACTTGTGTTTGATAATATGCAAATGAAATATAATTTCCATAAATTGAAATATTCAAGTATATGTAGATTTAAAACTTATTGACAATGCAAATGAATTTGTTCCATTTTGAAATGTTCAAGCAATCAGATTTAAAACATAAAGCGATGCAAATGATTTTTCTTTGTTTTCAAATATTCAAGCAATCATATTTAAAACATGTAAAGCAATGATTGAATTACACACTGAAAATTTCTTGGTTTTCAAATGCAAATTTTTTTGTTTGATTTCAATTTAGGGTTTCAAACTTAGGTAATTTTTTTTGGTTTTGAAAGGTATTTTTTTTGGTTTGATTACAATTTAAGGTTGATTTTTTTGTTTCATTTCAACATGTGAGGGTTTTGTTTCATGTTTTATGTTTGATTTCTACAAATGAGGGTTTCTTTTATTGCAGGTAAATAGAAATGCAAAAAACTCAATACAAGTTTGAAAAATACAAACACAAACCTAAATTTATATCTAAAAACCTAAAAAATGTGAAAATACAAAAAAATGGAGTCAGTCGCTTACCTGGAGGTCGTTGTTAGCATGCTTAAACCAAGACCCCATATGCGCGAAGTGAAAATGATAGTTCATTTCATTTTTTAAATAAATACCACTACCAAATGGGATCACGTTTTTTATAAATCGGGGTCCTGTTTTGCAAAATGTGGGATCCCATTTCCCGAAGGTTGGCTCGGGACACCAATACTAAATGAGATCCTATTTTTTAAAAACAAGATCCCATTTAGATTTTTGGCTTGGGACCCTAAACCTAAACGGGATCCCATTTTGTTGAACCTGATTTCAATATTTTGGCTAAGGCCAAAACTTCCATGTTTTGTGGACTCAACTTCATGCATCTACCCTATGTATTCATGTTCCTTCTAAAGAATTTGATGATCCTTATACAAAAGCTATGAGTAAGAATTATGGCACTAGAGGTCTCTAGGAGGTTGATGGCCTACATATTTCTTAGATGGATATTCTCTATATTCATCCATGTAAATTCAAATAGCCTATTGCAAGTAGTGAATGAGATATTTTGAACAAATACCATGTGTAATACTAATTTTGGAAATCAGTTGTTTCATGATGATAACAAGCCTCAAAGTCTAAATTGCTAGACACACTTATTTTTTCCATTTACTTGCTCCAACAAGTCTAGTGTATCCTCTAACAGGAAGTTCTATAGTAAAGAGCCTTCATCAATGTAAAGACAATTGGCCTTTAATGCTTATCTTGTTGCATACCAAAATTGTATCAAGCAATTTCTGAACTATTATGCTATTTCTCAGTTGTTCTTTTTATTGAACATGTTCAGGTTTTTCAATTGTTTTTTCATTAAACATGATGCCCAATTCATAATTTTGTTTCATTTTTGTTAGTTACAGTTGTGGTGCTCTTGTAGAGATTTCCTCTATCTTCTTTATTGCTCTACTGATTTGTTTTATGTAATTTATTTTCTTCTTCCAACAATTTTTTTTACATTTACTTTTCTACTCCTGAGTTGGCCTAATGGTTGAGAACTTGTACTCTTGAAAGAAAGGTCACAAGTTCAAATCTTGTAGGGGGTAGGGTATGTACCCCCATTCCAGCATAGTTAGGTGCCTCCTACATGGAGTACGAGGTAGTCTCATATACTATAAGTCATCTGTAGACCCAAAAACATATCACCTGTATTGTGGACTATAAAAAGGATCCATATCCATATCCTATATAACCCCATGTCCCCATGTGACTGCTTAAATGTGTTTTTTGCTTAAATTTAAGCGGTTGAAGTGTTCCCATGCATAAATTTTATTATGGGAAAATGATAATTTGGAATGTTACCCTATTTTAGTGGAGTAGCTACTATTTAGGAATTGAAAATAAGTAGCAAGTGCATATTGCCAAAAATCCACATGACTCCACAAATATTTTTCCCTTTTTTTTAATATTTACTTTCAATTTTTTACTGCACAAATTATTATTAATACTATAAATAAAAATTTAAGATGACACAGTGGCCCTGTATGCGGGCTATGGCATCCACCCGTAGGGAGCTAGTCTCGCCCCAGCTCACCCCAGGTACCCAAGGTATGGGTTGTTGGGCCATTGGCTGAGTCGCAGGGACATCTCTGTCGCATTAAAGAAACAAAAAAATTAAAATGACTGCTTAAAAATAAGCAAAAAAATTATACAGACCAACAACTCCAAAAATATTTCTTTAAAATGTTGAACAATAACTGTTAGCCAAAATATACTAAGCAGCCATATAGATACCTACCCTAAGAATATATAAAACAGTCCTCTTTCCTAGGAAGGTGAGTCCCTCCTACCTAAAAGGATTTAAGTTATTTCTTTGTAAATCCAAACATGAAGTACAAATTTCTATGGTCATCGATGCTTTAGATATGTAATGTACGCTTACGTCGATATATTTGAAATCTTTTATTTTGATACTTACAAATTTCTCATTACATAAAACACAGGAACAAAAGTGACCCCAAGGAAAAGGACGCCATTACAAGTCTTGACCACAACATTCAAATATTTGTATCGCCCTTTTTAACAGACGTTAATCGGCAATTCAGAGGAAGATTTCCAAACTGTATGAAAATATCCACGGCATTAATTTGTTTACGGATAATTCGGAGGAATTTTGTTAACTTTGTGTAAATAAATATCATATAATTTATACGTGTAAATTGCTTAGACCTTCATGTCGTGGTCCAACTGGAATAGTGAACGCCCTTCAATTGTGGACAAAGCCTGTCGATGTCGCCTGCAAACTCCCATTATTATTTTTATTTTTTTTGAATTCTACTGTTTAAATAGTCTAAGGAACTGTACTTCTTCAGTCTGCAAATTGAGCCTTGTTTACGAGGTTTCCTTTTGTAGCTCTCAACTGTTTTGTGTTAGGATATGGAAATGGAAGCAGAGCACCATCAGTCGAGGGACAGTAATGGAACAGCTGAAAAAACTAAAGAGTCCTGGATTCCTGCAGAGGGAGGAACTCTGCCCATCAGTAAAGCCCAGGAAAAGGAGGTACATTGAATGTGTTTTATGATTGAAATTTGAAATTTATGTGTCATAGTGTTAAGAATTCTATTCAATTCAGCTTTAGCCCCTGTATAATGTCTGGACTGAACTGCACTTAATGTAGCAATTGTTCAAATATCTTTGCTTCTAATTGTTTGTAAGTTCTAAATTGTTGCAGAAACCATGGTGGAGGAAGTTATTAGAGTTTGTTGGACCTGGATTTCTGGTGTGCATAGCATATCTTGATCCTGGAAACTGTATGTTACTGTGAATCTCTAACCAGCCTTCTAAATTTGTGTTTGTGTTAATAACTTAATTGTGAGGTAACTGATTGTTTATTGCTAATTTTTCAATGTCCCTCAGTGCAGACAGACTTGCAGGCTGGTGCACAGTACAAATATGAGGTAATTGGTTTTAATATTATCTGGAAAAAAACTGTTATAAATGAAGACCACTTCGTAATTCTTTTACCCTGGCTTGCAGCTGCTCTGGATCATTCTTGTGGCATCAATATTTGCCTTGGTTATTCAATCTCTGGCAGCAAAATTGGGAGTCAGTACAGGTCAGTCTGGTCTCTGTTTGAAAATTTATAAGAATATCATGAATGCATATTTTGATTCTGCATATTTCTTTTCTCGCTATCTAATATTCTGATGAAAGGATCACAGTGGCTCTAGGAAAATTCCCACTCAACAATTCACTATCAATAATTTCCCATCAACAATTCATCGCCATGATAAATTCATTTTGTGGAAAATTCACCACTAGCAATTCATCACCATCGATATTTCACCACATATACAATTAGAAAATTTGATTTATGATAATAAAAATAAAAACATTTTCAATATATTTTATTTTATTCTAGTAAACCAATTATTCTGTTATTAATGTGGTAGAAATTATTCTTTTGCAAAAAAAATCTCAAGGTCTTGGAAATATATTAAAAAATGTTAATGCAATGATGAGTTGCTGGTGGTGAATTTTCCATGAGATGAATTTGTCATGGTGATGAATTGGTTTTGGTGAATTGTTGGTGGTGAATTTGCTTAATGCCAATCACAGTATGTGATTCGAAATGTTGATGAAAAAACTCACACAATCAAATCCAAAAATGCATTTTTTGATTTTACATATTTTTCTTCTCTTTAAGCTAACATTCTGATGATAGGATAATAGTGTGTGATCCGATATGTTATGAAAAAACTCACAAACAATTGAATTCAGAAATGTTTTTTTTATTCTGCATATTTTTCTTCTCTTTAAACTATCTAACATTCTGATAATAGAATCACAGAATGATCTGAAACATTGATGAAAAAACTCACAACAATCGAAACGAAAAACAGCAACTATCTGCCTATTTGATGTCAATATATATTATGTTCAATGATGGGACTTTGGGTTTGTTCCAGGCATGCATCTTGCTGAACACTACAGAGCTGAGTATCCTAAGAAATTAAATTATTCGTTGTGGATACTAGCAGAAGTGGCTGTTATAGCAGCTGACATTCCTGAAGGTTAATATTTTCAAGCATCAATGAATTAATCTGTTATCAATATCATTGGGAAAATACATCAAGGACAAGGGATATTTTGGATGCCTTCTAATACTAGTTGTTGTCTAATTTTATGGCAGTCATTGGGTCTGCTTTTGCACTGAACATGCTGTTCCGCATACCTGTATGGGTTGGGGTTCTTCTAACAGGGCTGAGCACTCTTCTGCTTCTTGGACTGCAACGATATGGGGTAATCAATTTTTAAGTGCTAATTACGTTCATGCATCCAGTCTTTTTAATTATTGAATTCTAATCAAGGTGGACTGGTATATGATCTGTAGATCCGAAAACTGGAGATGTGTGTGGCTCTTCTGGTGTTCATAATGTTAGGCTGTTTTATTGGAGAGCTAGCATTTGCAAACGCTAAACCCGCTGAAGTCTTGAAAGGACTGTTTGTTCCTCAGCTAAAAGGAAATGGAGCAACTGGTCTTGCCATTTCACTTCTTGGGGCCCTGGTTATGCCGTAAGTTCAGCTACTTTTTAATCTTTTTTAACATAAAATAATTAACGATGAATTTCAACAAGTTTATAAAACTTATAGACTGGCACTTCATTAGTATAAATAGTTGATATCAACAATCCAACCTGTTTATTAAACCAGGGTGCATGCATTTATGAACAATAATCCATAATCCCAATAGCTTATCAAACCAGGATGCCCATGCATTTATTATTGACGGTTGGAGGTAATTTAAAGGTCCATTTAGATTGCTTAGTAATCCAGGATACCTATGCAATTACGACCACTGGACTTTTACCACAAAGATACTAAAATTCTATTTTAATGGCTGAAAGCGAATTCCACGAGGGACTGTCTTTTGATGTATCCTACATATTCTTCTTGTAAAAAGGGCCCAAAAGAAAGTTGGTAGGGCAATAAAGCAGAACAACATGACAGCCAAAAAAAACAAAAAAGAGCATATAACTAAAATAAATTTAATAGAATATTACATAGCAATTTGAATTATAATCTAATGATTATACTAAATGTTTTGTTCTCTGAACGGTTATAAATTCATAATTTTTAGTCTATAAGATCAAAATAAGATTTTTGGACAATCTTAATTTCTCTTCTATTTTTTAAGAGTTTTATTAACATTACCTCATTAAGATTGGTTAGAAGAAATTCAAAAGCAAGAGAAAAAATCGACATTATAATTATCTCCTTTGATGTCCTTCATCATGTCAATCATTTCTACAATTGTAAAAATTTGACTTTTGTCATGCTTTTTCTAAATATCTTAGTTGTTTGTTCATTATTGAAGCACTATTACAAATTGAAAACATGAGCTTGACCAAGTCTTAGAGGTAATCGACATCATTCTCTATTTGTTTGGTTTGGACATGGAAAACCAAATTGTTTGCAATTTATATGGTGCTTTTCTCGTTACAAAATAAAATAGTGGGTAGATATTGAGCAAAACTACTTGCTCTTGCCACTTAGTTATTTTTCTTATGTGAAGATAATGATGTAGTTGGTTGCTATTTTCTACTCTATGTAATGGGGCTTAATCCAAGTTACAAAGCATAATTGTGAGTAGATTTTATGTCATCTATATCATTATCCCAATTTAACTCACATAACCTATCAAAGAAACGTTACTTTTATAGGCAAAATAGATGAAAAAATTAATTGTTTCACAAATATATTATTAAATTATTGGCTGCAAGATAATGGATTTGTTTGAGATCTTACATGAATCTAAACATTAAATTGCATGCAAAACCTATGCTAGCCTATTTTGTGCTAAGTAAACCAAGTTGTCAACAAATTACCTATAGAATGTGGCATTTAAATTTTCTAAGAACAATTCTTAGTAAGCTTAACTCTAGATTGAAAGGGAGTAGAAATATGCTCGCAATAAATTATTTTAAAAAATTCTAAAACATCGAATGCATATTTTGATAGTGAGATGAACAATCTATCATGCAGTTAAAAATTTGTAAACTAAGAAAATAATCTAACTCTTCCCAATCACTTTTATTAAATCCCTTTTTAAGATCTAAATTTAAATAATCAATTAGGAAAATATTTGGTATAACAATGAATAAATCATCTACATGAATCATAGGAAGAATAATCTTATCTAAGAGTCTCTTCACATTAAAAATTGGGTCTACTTTTTTTTTTTAAGATCCATGAAGCTAAAATAATTGTCAATATTTTCATTACATGCTCTTGCACTTTTTCAAAGCCTTAAAATGACTTCTTTAACCTATAAACAATTTGAGGTTGTGTTTAATCTATGAAAATATGTGGTTGATCAATGAATATTTCATGTGTAAATCTTCATTCAAGAAAGAATTTTTAACATCCATTTGATGAAGATGCTACCTAGGACTAACAACTAAATAAATAATAGTAGAAAATGTTTCTTCATAATCAATGCCTAGTTTTGAAAGCCTTTAGCAACCAATCTACCTTGTATTTTTTATAACATTATCTTATTTAAGTTTTAACCCTTTTTAAATATTGATTGATGGATGGTGATCATTTGTTGTTGTGTGGGCTTGCTTGAACAAGGCTGTTGAGGTCAAGCTTGCATGGCTGTATTCTCTCTTGCATGCATGATTTTCTTTGTGGATCAGGTGTTTGGAGGCGTGTGTGCATGATAGGGTGGGTTTTTGGTGCTTCCAGGGGGTATCGGTGTAGGATGTTCTCTTTTTTTTGCTGGTGGTTGTGCTTTTTCCTACTATCTTGGGTGTGTTGTGTGTGGGCGAGTTGTGTGTGCCTTGAAGGTTATGTTGGGTTGGGAGCTTGGAGGCAGTGTTTTGGTATCTATCTTTGCTTGAGGTTTTCTTCATTTTGTGTGATGTGTGGGGTCTCTTTTTGCTTGTGTGGCGCTTGATGCAGCCTTTTTGGGTGTTGTGTGTGGGTTATCCCTCTCTTTCATAGTTCCTCTCATCTACATACCCGCCTTGGGTCTTGTAGCGATCATGGTTTGGTGTGGGGTGAGGTTTCACTTGGGCTTTGTGTGGGAGTTTTTATGGCAGTGAATGTTCCTTTGGTTGAGATGTCAGGGGATGTAGCTATGGTAGAGGCTGGTGACAAGATTCCTAATTTGTCTTCCCTTGATGTTGGTTTGGTTAATACTGGTGCCTTTAAACTATAGAAGATAAACGAGTGCTTGGAGAGGGCTCAAACTTGATTGGTGTTGGTGATTCAATCGAAGGAAGTGGCAGATGACTTGGAATACTACAACAAGCATTTCTTGATCTGCAAGTTTATGGGGATGAGGGTTTCTCTGCCATTTCTTGATACCTGGATTTGAATGACATGGAACCGAGAGGGTGACTTTGAGATTTTGTTGGCAACAAATAACTTATTTCTAGTGGATTTTTCATGTATTTCAGATCGGAATAGAGAATTTGAAGGTGGAACTTATTTTCATAACCAAGTTGGCCTATTCATAAAACCATGACATGCAAGCTTTAATTCAGCAGAAGAGCTGCCTGCCCGGGTCCTAATTTGGGTTTGTCTTCCTCGACTACCGCTCGAGTGTTGGAGAAGTGATATATTATAGTTAATTGCTCTATTGTTGGGAAAAGCTATTGGCCCTTCTCAACAAACTTTGGATAAGAAGATCTTCTCTTATGCACGGGTTTGTGTTGAGATTGATTTGTGTCAACCTTTTCCTAACTCCATTGATTTTACTGTTGGTTCTAGCTCCTAGACTCAACCTTTGGATTACGAGATGTTTCCTTTCTGGTGGCAGTTGTGTCAGGAGTATGGTCATCTTTAGTAGAGGTGCCCTCGTGCTTCTAATACTGGGGGTGCAAGTAATGGGAATGCTCAATCTAATCCACAGGTGGAAAAGGGTAAAGCTCCCATGTAGGGGGAGACAATGAACAAAGATGGTTTTTTTTCGGTCAAGTCTCACAATCGAGGATGGGGTCAAAAGAGATATCTCAAGGATAGGGAAAAGGGGGAGACTTTCAATAGATTTGAGGCTCTAGATGAGTTAGTCCAAGAGGAAGGGTTCCTGCCTAACATGCTCTTGGAGGGTGGCTCTGGTTCTCTAGAATTGCTAGTTGTGTAGCCTTCGATGGATTCTAGGAAGGATCCTTCTGGTGTTCAGGATCCTCAGTTGGATTCTATTTTGATTTCTTTGATGCCGATTTTGTGGGAGACAGGTGGGGTTCTTGGTGAATTTGGGGGCTCCTTTGGTTTTGGTGGAGTTATCATGGAGGAGCGAGGTGGTTCTGATATAGGTAAAAATAAGGCTTCTCCCTCTATCTTGGGTTTGCATCAAAAAACTCTCAAGAAGGGGGTTTCTGAGAAACCTTTTAAGGTTGGTAGAAAGAAAGACCAAGAAAAGGTGAAGCTAGTTGGTGAGACACTTGTTGAGGTTGGTTCAATGAAGACTATTGATGCTCACTTCTCCCAACCTCAACGATGATTGTGCTTTCTTGGACTCTGAGGCGTATGAATAGCATCCATCGACAAAAGGCTATTCAGGATTTGGTTTATGTTCATTCTCCTGATGTAATCTTCCTTTAGGAGACCAAATTATCTATTGATAGTATGTTGAGTGTGGCTTCAAAGATTTGGGGTTGTGCTCGATGTCAATGTATGGGTGTGCTTGGTAGCTCTGGCAGAGTGGCCTATTTATGGGATCCTCAGAAAGTCAGTCCAATTTGGTGGCTTTCCTGTAGGGGCCTGATTTCTTGTGTTGCCTCTCATCTTGAGTCAGGGGAGAAAGTCCTTTTCTCTAATATATATGGGTCGATTGATTTCCAAGGTAAAGCTCGATTGTGGGATCATGTTAGATATGTGAGGTCTTTGGACCCCTATTTCCTTGGATCTTGGCTAGGGACTTTAATGTTGTTATTTCTTTAGAGGAGAAGAGGGGAGGTAATGCTTGCTTGGTGTTAGCTCTCAAAAACGCAGGTAAAGGGTACCTCAAGAGGCTGCCAATCTCTTGATATGTTTTAGGGTAACAGACAAGGTTGAATGGCTTAAACCTTCTACTCTTCAGGTGCCGCTAGACCTAGGCGGGTGTACCTATATGAATTGGGAAGACTTGACTTTTGATTTTCTCTTCTTGCAGTGATTTTTCCATGATGGCAAATGAAAATGGAAAAATTAAATTAAATTTGGTAAAAATTGTATACAATATTCAAAACTAAATCCTAATATGCTCAATTAACAGATGTAAAGAAAATGAATGAACCTAAATAGTGAAATGCAGAGACTAGTGCCATATTGGGTATGCGGAGTCAAGATAAATCTAAAACAAGTACTTCGTTTTGGAAAACATTCAAGTTGTTCAGCATATGATTTAGTTTATAGCTTGTATAAACATGCAAGGTTATGATTACTGAGTTCTTCTTATTTATCCAACTGACATTCCCTAATTACTATGATCAACTTAAAGGATTTAATCTTTACTAGAAAGAACTAATCAATTGATCATACAAATGCAGCAAATGTGCACTGACAAACCGGATATAAACTTGTTACACCAATTTAAATAACCAGAAAACTCCATATTGGAGATAACTTCAATAATGCTTTCAATGAACACCATAAACAACTGATACCAGAAACAACTGCACCATATTAAAAGATTTCAATTGATATCTCCATGATTTTAAACATGCAACATAGTCTCATATTGGAAAAACATTGTGTTCTATATTCTGCTCTCTAATTCTAATTATGTCCCCATTTACAATTGGAAATGAACATTTATACATCTGTATCTAAAGAGACACAATGCTTCGCATTCCAAATGTCGGCCAACAGTTCGCATTCGGGTGCTGCTAAGCGCCCGCTGAAACATTTCGTAGTTATACCGATCCTCAACGTTACACTCACAATCATCCTGTGCATCGTTGTGAGGTCATGTCATCTTATCGACACTTTGAGTCTCACCGACAAATGTCCATTCATCCCATGTGCTTCGTTGTGACATTCTGATGTCGGGGAGATGTCCCATAGATCACACTGCGTCATATCGAGATGCATCTCACGGTAACTTTTTTTTTTTTTGGTCGCTGAGACGTAACAACCCTTTCGTCGATGAAATTAATCTTATCAATGAAACAAATTTCATCGGCAAGACTATGAATCTTTGAAACGACTCATACTGATGCCAAATGTCTTGTTGAACCCGTTCCTCTAGATTACTCTATTCGATGAGACTTTCCCCGAAGTATTCTATCGGCATAACTTATAGGTCGGTAGGACTATATGACTTCCTCCCGACAGTTATTTGACATAATCCCTCCGCCGTGTCGGCAAGACCAAACACCTTCGGTAAAACCCAACTCCGATGCACCTTAGTCTTATCGATATGTACATCTTGATCACCGATCGATAAGACATTACAAATTCGCCAAGACCTCACCGCGAAAACCTTTTGTCATATCAATATGTTTGCTTTATCACCGGTCGGCAAGACACCATGAATTCGCCAAGACTTCATATCGAATACCTTTTGCTTGGCTGGAGTGTTTTCCTAGACCCCGATAGTCGGTGAGACAAAAAAGGTTTGCTATGACATTACTCTGATGAAAGATCCTTCGCCGATATGTGTATCCTTCTACTGCCAGTCAGTGAAACAATAAGATCTCGCCAAGAGCCCACTTCGAAGAAGACTCTCCTACCGAAAGATACCTACATGTAACTCCAATCACTATGACATCAAAAACGTCTTGTCGATAGGCAACACAGACGTATATCGACAAAAATGTATTATGGGTCGGGGAAACCTTGACAATCTCATGCCGATATGGATCACAAAATGAAATACTTAGACCTAGATGGATTTCATGGGACTACATGGCCAAATATGGGGAAAATGTGCTTATGGTAGGACTTATTTTGGAAACTCATGAATGCAATTGACTGTAAAATACTCAAAATTTTACAGTTCTAACAACTGGAGCCTTCATCAGGACTTTTACAGGATAACGTGGCTCTTCTAAGGTTGGTTGGCATCAAGCCAACTAATGGAATCTTTACTTGGAATAATAGGAGATGTGGAGATGTTGCTATTTCTGAAAGGTTAGATAGGTTTTTGGTGTCCAATTTTTTTATGGGAGACATGTGTCTGACTAGCTCAGAGATATTGGATAGTCGGGGCTCTGATCACTGACCAATTAAGTTTATGGATAAGTTACCTCAATGTTGTGTTAAGCAGCCTTTTAAGTTTTAATTTATGTGGCTTAGGGACAGGTCTCTCCATGATCTTGTTCCTAGATGGTGGTGTCTTGGGAAGCTGACTTATAGCATTGCTATGTACTCTTTCTCCAAGAGACTCCAATATGTTAAATATAGGTTGAAGCGATGGAATAGACATCACTTTGATAATCTATTTCGTGCAAAATAGAAGGCTCGAGATAGTTTGGATATGATAACCAAGCATTTTTTGTGACCAAGGACTCACTAAGGAGCTTGGTTTTCTAGAGGCTATTGTAGTGAAGGATGTTGAGGAATGAGAATTAAGAGAAGATTTTTTTTGGAAATAGAAGTCCCGTATTGAATGGCTTCAGGCTGGTGATCGGAATACTTCTTTCTTTCACAACTCTATTAAGGATCAAAGGCAAGGTAATTTTATTTCCTCTCTCTTGTTGCGAGATGGAAAGACTTTCTCCTCCTCTGCTTCTATTTTTGTTGAATGTGTTTGGTTTTTTTCTATTTTTTTCTCTAAGGATTTGCCCCTTGTGGTGGAGGATGAAGCTAGGATTCTGGATTGCATTTTGTAATTGGTGTCTAAAGAAATGAATGAATCTTTACTTTCTACCATTACCTTGTTGGAGCTTGAAAATGTGATGTTTCAGATGAAGAAAGGTAAGGACCCTGGGCCTAATGGATTACCAGTTGAATTCTTTCAGGAATTCTAGGAAGTGATTAAGTTGGATCTCTTGGAGGTTGTGCAAGAGTCCCTTATGAGTAAACAAATGTTGAAATCTTTGAATGCAACATTTTTAGCTTTCATCCCAAAGAAGGAAGGGGCTAACTCTCTGGATCTTTTCAGGCCAATTACTCTTTGTAATGTTGTTTACAAGATTATTACTAAGTTGATTGCTGAAAGGCTCAAACCTTGGTTAAGCAAATCAATCTTTGAGGAACAAGGGGGTTTTTTGTTGGTAGACAGATCATGGATGGTGTTATTATTGTTGCAGAGACCATTCATTCTATGGATTCTTCCCAGGATAAATCTATGTTTATCAATTTGGACATGGCTAAAGTGTATGATTGAGTTAAATGGGATTTCTTATTTAAGATTCTTGGAGCCTTTGGATTTGCTGGTGCCTGGATTGACTGGGTCAAGATTTGTGTTACTTCCTCCTCCTTTTTGGTACTTTTTAATGGTATTGCCACAAAGTTGTTTGGTGTATCTATGGGACTCAGACAAGGGGACCCCCTTGTCTCCCTATTTATTCATCTTTCTTGCTAAAGTTTTGGGGAGGTTTATTCGTTCTCAGGTTGCAAGTGGGTGGATTCAAGGTTGGAGTTGGGGAAATGATATTCCCCCTCAGTCTCATCTTCAGTTTGTGGATGATACTGCTTTGATGGGTAGGGTGAAGGTTGAGAAGGCTATTAGATGGTGTAGCTTGTTGGAAAATTATTTGGTGACTTCAGGGAAGTGTATTGATGAGGGGAAGTCTTTCATCTATTTTTTCCATACTCCTAAGATTATTCAAAGGAGAATTGTTGGCATTCTCCATTTCTAGATTGGTTCACTCCCCTTTGTTTATCTTTGTATCCCACTTGCTATTCGCTCACTTCCAAAACGGTTTTGGCAAGAGATTCTTGATAAGTTTCAAAGTTTGGTTAGTCATTAGACTTGCAGGTGGCTTTGTTTGGCAAGTAGAGTGACTCTTTTGAAGTTAGTGATTTAGTCTCTCCCTCTTTATAGATGTTTTTTCTTTCTACTCCTTCCAACTTCATCAAAGACTTTGAGAGATTGTCTCGTCAATTCATGTGGTCTAGTAATTTTCTTCATAGAAAGTTGAGTTTGGTTAAGTGGGATGTTGTTTGTAGACCAAAGTAGGAAGGTGGTCTTAGTCTGTGTTGAATGGATTTGAATGGGCAGACTCTAGCTGCTAAATTGTATTGGTGTTGGTGCTCACAATAGCATTTTTTGTGGGATAAAATCCTCACCTTCAAATATTTGGGTGGAGTGGAGAGTGTTGAAGTTGCTAGATTTAGCTTGGAAGGGAAGGGCTCTATGATTTGAAGTAACCTCAAAAGGGGTTCCAAGCTTGTTAAGCAAGGGTTATTTTGGATTTGCAATGGTGGTCGTGATGCATTATTCTGGCATGATTCTTGGGATGGACATCCTCCCATCTTGTCTTCTCACCCTCACTTGCAAGATTTATGCCAGGTGTTTATGGATACGAGGTGGTGTTGTGTGGCTGATTTTAAGTCTCAACAAAACATGGGTCATATTACTTTGTCTAGGTGGAAAGATCCTCTGGAGTGGCCCCCCGGTGGTGTGGTGGAGGATCGTCATGAGATTGCTAAGATTTTTTTGAAACGTGTTTGTATTTCTCTTCCTGGGAAAGATGTGCTGGCTTGGGGACCTGATCCAAAAGGAAAATTTTCAATTACCTCTAGTTACTAGGTTCTGGATAAGCAACTTTTTGGGAGCTCTAAAGCTTCTTGGTGGAAGCAAGTTTGGAATAAGTTTGCTTGGCCCAAGTGTAATTTCTTCTCTTGGTTAGTTGTTCAAGGCAAGTGTCTAACTTGGGAGAATCTTTGGAAGTGGGGGTTTTAGGGCCCTTCCATGTGTGTTATGTGTGATAAACATGATGAATTTTTGTCTCATCTTTTCTTTCAATGCTCTTTTGCAAGGGATATTTGGCATCTCTGGTGGAATCTCTAGAACCAGTCGTGCAACCAAGTGCCTTCTTTAGAGGACTTTTGGAGGATTCAGGGGTCCCCTCTTGCTAAAACCTCCTTTCTTTGTATCACTTGGATAATTGGCCCTAGTTTGATTATTTGGCATATTTGGTTGGAAAGAAACAGGAAATTTTTTTTGGATAAGAAGCTTCTTATTGGACAGCTGTGGATGTGAATTCTAGGGGCCCTTGAGGAGACTTTGGCTGCAAAATGTGATTTATCCGTTCTTATTGATTATGGGGACCGGGGAGTGGTTAATGCTATGGGCCTCTTTGAGAGGGGAAGAAAAACTTGGTCAATAAGCATCGTGGTCGTGTTTAGGAGAGAGTGGATTATGTTGGTTGCTGGCGCCCTCCTGATCTGGGGGTGCTAAAAATTAACACAGATGGATCTTCTAGGGGAAATCCTAGGCATATTGGTGTGGGAGGTATTGGCAAAGATAGCTCAGGAGTTGTAATCTTTTTCTTCTCTATGTACAAAGGTCTACACTCTAATAATCCCATGGAGGCTATTGCTATCCTTTTAGCGGTTGAGCAGGTGATTGGTCTTGGGTAGCGTTGGATTGTTTGTGAATCTGATTCGCAGGTTGTTATTGATATGTTGCATAAGCGTCAGTTGGAGGATGTGAATTGGCAGCTGGTTGTGGTGGTTAAACAAATTGTTTCTCTATGTTCTTATTTGGAGTATATCGACTTCCGCCATGTTCCTTGGGAATGGAACAAGGTGGTTGATGGTTTGGCTAGGTGGGCTACTGAGAGGATGGCTTCTTGATATGTGGATGATTGGGGCAGCCTTCCTAGTGATTTGGCTCTTTCTCTAGAGGAGTGGGTTATGGAGGATATGAGGTGTTTCTTAGGTGTGAATTAATTCTTGGTTTTGTTTGGCCCTTTACGGGTTTGTTTCTACTGGCTTTGTAATGCTTTCCTAATTCAATAAAGTTTTTACCCTCTTTTTATTAAAATAAAAAATTAACCCTTTTACAATCAATAATATTCTTCTCTTTAGGAGAGACACAAGTTCCCAAGGTTGGTTCCTTATTAGTACATTAGATTCTTCTTTTATGTTTTTCTCTCTATTTTCCCTCTAGCTTGGTCATATCAAATTGGATCATTAATCTTTAACAATTTAGACATGAGAGCATCCCCATTCCTTGATTTTTTTATCCTTGCCCATATTTTTCTTCAATACTCCTAATGTTCTATCTAGTTGAAATCTCCTCTTCTTCATCACCATTAATCACAAAAAAGGGTTGGTCACAAGAATTATTTGTTTCATTTTCAATGGTATTATCTTCATTTATTAAGTTTGTAGTACTACACAACTCATCATCATCAATATAGTTGAATTACCATTTTCTTTGATTCTTTGGAGATTTTAAAAAGTGAAGAAAGATTCCATTTAGCTACTACAATCAATCAATTTTTTAAAATATTCAACCTCTATTTTTTCTTATGAAATTTTATTTAAATAATTAACAATTTTTCAAAATCAGTAAGATTAAATTTGTCAAAATTTATTTTGTTCATTTGAAATATATTAACAATGTTTACAATTTCTTTCTAACATTTTTTATAATTCTATTTGATTATCTACATTAACAAATTTCCTATTAATATTTAGACTCACAACTACCAATAATACCTCTTGTCTATTCCAATTTGAATTTTCAAAACTTTTTTTTTTTAAATCATTTTATTAAGGTTGTCCAATTTTTTTTTCAACCATCCTCCATAGTTCTCTCTTAGATCATTGTTTTACTGTAATCTTTCATTTAGAAAACCACTTCCATTAAATTAGCAACACTTTATTTGTAGAACTCATGAAAATAGAAGAAAATCAACCCACAAATAGATGAGTTGGGAGAAATCTAACAAATTACTTTCAATATCCAATCTAGTTAAAATGAACCATCTAATCTAAAATTCAATTATAACACCATTTCAACTTTTCAACACAAAAAGCCAGCTTAAACATCATATAAAAAGTCCAAAAATAGAACATCAAAATAACCAAACAACAAAATTGAACATATAATTAAAATAAAATAAATATAATATTACACATCATAATTTAATTTAAGTTAAATTATGTATAGTCCATTATATTACAATAAATATTTTACTCAATAAACAATATAAAATTTGAAGCATTTCTAAATTCTTGATATTTCTAAAAATCTTAATTTCCAAAGTTTTATATTTTTCTAGAGACTTCATAGTTTCTACTAACAGTTCCTTAAATATTGTTCAGTATCTGTGGACCATACATGCCTTCACTGCCATCAGGCAAACTCAGACTGTACTTCCATGAGACACCTAATGCTAAAGCTTGATCCTTTACAACTTCATGTGCAGGCACAACTTGTTTCTTCATTCTGCCTTAGTTCTCTCGCGAAAAGTACCTCGTTATGAACACGCAATTAATGTGAGTTTTCTGTAACCAAGGAAATACCTAATCTTAGTTCAACAAAATGCCATTGAATACAAGGAAGAAAGTTAAATAATAAAAAATTGTTGTTTTATCTTGCAGTCAGCATACAAGTATTTCGTTATAGAAAGTGCGATTGCTCTGTTCGTTTCATTCTTAATAAACGTGGCCATTGTCTCTGTGAGCGGGGCGGTTTGTTCAAAGCCTAACTTATCTCCTGACGAAATTGATAACTGTAATAACTTGGACCTCAACAGATCCTCATTTCTTCTCAAAGTAAGATCTTCCTACCTCCTTCCTTTTATCTGGTTCTTCTGCATTTGAATTTCTCTCAAACTAACCATTTTTTAGTGAATTTGGTATTTCCACACTGTATCATTATGAACAATCGTTTTTAGTTTTACAGTAAACCATGTTGCTATGGAATCAATCTTCATGAATAGTGATTGCATATTTGCAACAGACCAACTTTCATGAAACATGAGTTGATTCAATATTTAATGTTCAGTTTAAATTAATTATAAAATCCTGCCTCTCTGGTGATGTGTGCAGCATGTTCTGGGACAATGGAGTTCAAAAGTTTTTGCAGTTGCACTGTTGGCATCTGGGCAGAGCTCAACTATGACAGGAACATATGCAGGCCAGTATGTGATGCAGGTAAAATGCCCAAAACATTTTCAAAGTCCTACTCAAATTTCTAAAAACCCTAGAAAAACCCAGTTTTGAAAATAGCAATCACATTTGAATATTTTTTGTTTGAATTTTTTTCACAGGGATTTCTGAATCTGAAAATAAAAACATGGTTGCGTAATCTTATAACGCGTTGCATTGCAATAATGCCAAGTTTAGTAGTGTCCGTCATCTATGGCTCTTCTGGCGCTGGAAGGCTAATCATTATTGCTTCTGTATGTACTTACACTTTCTATGGTAAATCTACTGTTGGATTTTGCTGTTCCTTAGAAAATTGGCTCACTTTCTCTATATACTTGTTTATGCAGATGATACTGTCATTTGAATTGCCATTTGCTTTGATCCCACTTTTAAGGTTCACTAGTAGCAAGGCAAGGATGGGTCCCCATAAAAATTCACTTGCAGTAAGATAATATTTTCCACTTAATTATAATATCAAGTTTTCACAATTCAATATTTTTTTTAATTTGATTGTGTTAAAGTTTTTATCAATGTTTCGGTTCATACTTCATGATCTATTATTAGGAAGATAGAAAGTTAAAGAAGAAGAAATTATGATGAATCATAGAACGTGATCTGAAACATTGATCTAAAAATTCAAATACAATCAAATCCAAAAACAATAATGAATAATATTTTCCAAATTGAATTGCTTTAAAGAGCAAAAATATTTATCACCACCATTGCTGAGAGAATTGGACCCAATATTTTGTTTTAAACTGAAAAAAACCCTAAAAGTTTTGTTTTGATTGCAGATTGCAGTTGTTGCATGGGTACTGGGATCATGTATTATATGCATCAATGTCTTCTATCTTAGCACAGGTTTTGGGAAGTGGCTGGTGCATAATAATTTGCCCAAGGTGGCTTCGGTATTGATAGGAGTGATTGTGTTCCCACTCATGCTTTTGTATTTGGTTGCCTTAATATATTTGACTTTTATGCCAGAAAATCCAGAAAATTTTGCTGGGCTGGGAGAATTTGCGCCCGGAAGCAGCACACCTGCACGGGAACTACTGGAGAACCACACACCTTCCGAATTAAACGGCCACCACATTACAAAGGCTGACATGCCCGTCCATTAGCTTGCTTATCATAAGTCTTTTGCAAATGTTTCTACATCTTATCATAGAAAAAATATATGTATCATAGACTGAACAAGGGGATGTGGGCTGGCTTTATAAGTTATACTGTGGATTGCATGTCAATTACTATTTGTGGATGTGGGCTGGTTTGATAAGTTATAATGGATCCATCCAAGATTGCTAAAATGGAGTTTACTTTTGCACAAAGTGCATTTCACTCAGAATTATTGTTTTTATTTGTATAGTCCATTCACAAATAGTAATGGACATGCAATCCACAAACCATAAAGCAGGGACAAAGTCATTAGTTCTATTTAAGATGATGTTGATATTAGTTATTAATAATGAATTAAATGTAGATAAATATTTTAGTGTTTGCAGAGTGATTAGATGTTTATTTGATTTAGTTTGGTGGTGGATTGAATTTGTTGTTGCATGTAATGTTATAATGAAAGACTTGCATTTGAAATCAAAATAAATAATAATAAAGAAAATGTGATGTATTTAAGCAATGATTTTTCTTGTTGTAGACTAGGTTCATATTATATATAGTCTAGTATTGGATTGGGCCATGTTGTGTGATATGGTCTTGAACTTATACCATGTGGCTTGGTGCTTGCTTTTTATAAATTTATCAACCTTAGACATATGTATAAATTGATGCAAAAAGGGATTATGATGCATACTATTACTAGAGTTCAAAATTACTAGGCTATAACAGTGTATGAGCATCATGTAATTGGTGTAAAACTAAAATTTGAGTATTATTCCTTGGCATATTTGGATGGTGTAGCTTTTGGAACCTCTAAACCCCTATAGCATATACACATGTCAATATCAAATACTATGACATGCAAACCCCCCTCAAATTGAATGTATTTTGGCATTATTCATTAAATTTAGGGAGAGAAAAGAGGAGTGATGTAATATGGTAATGATGCACAAACAAAATTTAATGGCCTTGGGATATTATTTGAATTATTTTTCCAATATAAATCAATCATGTGTGCAAAGTGTGACATGGTCATGTTAATATAATTAATTTCATACAAGATGTGATCACATACACATGGTGGCATGACGTCCCATGGGGTGACAAATGTATAATCTTAATAATTTTGTATGCTTAAGAGAGAGGAAACACGTGAATTGTATAATAAAGTGTCATAAGTGTCCCTAATGGGAAAGCCACAAAACATGGTTTTTATTTAAGGTGATGGTAAGGGTCATGGAAGAAAAGGAAGGAAAGTGCCTATGATCCCAAAATCTAGTTGTGTGTAACTTAGAGATGACAAACCACTTGCATTTCCATTGTGCATATAACATGGTTGTAGATCAATTCAACTCATGGTGTAAGATCCTATGGAGTAAGGAAATACTATAGGACCACCCCTAGGTAAGAAAGGAGTATCTTGATAGTGGCATTGAGGTTTGTTTGTTGTGTTCACTTAGGTTTAACTAACAAAGTTAAGTGGGTGTTGTGGCACATTGATATGAGGATGCTACTTGGTGAAGCTCTAGGGAGTGTAGTTATAATTAGTCTCCTATGGCCAAGTGGATCACTATTTAAGACCAATATTAGTTCAAGTTGAGCAAGGGAATAAAAGGTGTTGAGGAGATATTGTTCTAATTCTATCAACTCTTCTAAGAGGAATAGTTATCTCTTGTGGGATTCTTTTCATTTGCATCTCCTATAATTTTCCTCTTAAATTTATCATAGGATATCTACTTGCCCCTAAATTTATTCCTCATTAGGTGCTTCTTGCATTAGTTGAATTGCCTTTATCTTTCTTTGAATGCTCTCTATCCAATATTCACTAACTCTAGAAAACACAGGCATAATAATGTTAAGTGATATGGGATATTAAGTTTTGGGAGAGTGGATTTAGTGAGTTTAGTTGTAACCAAATAACCTACAAAGGAGAAGAATATAATATGAAATATACTGAAAATAATTGATAATAGTTGAGAATAACAAGCCACTTTGAGGGGGCCATCCTCTAATGTATATGCAATGAGAACTCCATAATCTGATGAACAAATAAGACTCACTACCTCCTATATATACACTACTTATTCCTAGGATATTACCAAGGCTGACTTAGGTAACCACATATAAGCCTTAGGCTAACCTAAATAATAATATAATAATGATAATATGACTTAATTAAGAGTTTAGGTAGCCATAAGTTGAATACACATAACCCTATGTATACTCTAAGATTAAGAGTATAAAATTGCTCCTCTTTAGAGAAGCATTATCCTCAATGTTAATCAAGCGTGGATGATTTTGAATGAGCTCTTCATCCTCTTATGCAGCATCTTCAACTGGTAAATTCTTCCATTGGATGAGATACTTAGTGAGTGTTCTAGTCCTTAGCTTCTTTGTGTGGGTTTGAAGAATGAAATCATGTTCAAATATGATTCTTTGTTCTTCATCCATCTCTAGTAATATTGTCTATATAGGGATATTATGCCCAATCACCTTCTTCAAACAAGAAACATTAAAAATTGGATGTATCTTATTGGTGGAAAAACAAGCTTATAGGTAACACTACCTATATTTTATATGATTTGGTATGGGCCATAATATTTTATGGGTCCAAAATTTTGTTCTTTTTCTATTGCTTCAGTGATATTTTCTTATAAGGCTACAATGCCAAGAAAAATTAGTCTCCAACTTCAAAACTCATGTCATTACAATGTTGGTTCACCTACTACTTCATTCAATTTTGTGTCATGGCTAGATTCTCCTTGATTCCTAAAATTACTTGTTGATGAAGCATGTGGTCCTCCATGGCTTGAACTCTTTGTGACGCCCTCAATGATGATGTGATGGAAGGAAGATGATATCCATATAGTGCTATAAATGGAAAAAAAATTATGAACTATGGAAGGAAGTTTTATACCACCATTCTACTAGTGGTAGCCAATCTACCCATTGAGATTGCTTATTTGAAGTGAAACAACATAGATATATTTTCAAATGTATTATTCACAGCCTCAGTTTTCCCATCAAATTGAGGTGGTATGAATAACTATGAGCCAATTGAGTACCCAAATATGAGAATAAATCTATCAAAATTTTACTACTAAATATCGGAGCACGGTCATTGACAATAACCTTAGGTGTACCATGTATCTTTTTATATTCTCTAAAAATATTCATGCCACTATACTTTTTATTAAAAGGATACAATAATGTAATGAATTGTGAATATTTAGTGAGGTGATCCACCATTTCCATGATACAATTCTTACCTTTAGATCATGGAATCCCTATGATGAAGTCCATGAAGACCTCTTCCCAATGTTGGATAGGAATAAATAAGGGTTACAAGAGACTACATCTTAATTATCTCCCCTTTATTTCTCTGATAAAACAAACATTTAACCACAAATTTTTGAACATCCCCTTTTAGCCCTTCCCAAAAGAATTCTTTCTTGACAAGTAATGATATGTCTTTAAAAATATTCAATGACTACCAACTAGAGATGCATAAAGCTCTGTGAGAATATTCTTTTTAAAGTAGAATTATTGCATAGATACAATTGATCTTTATAGCACAATCATATCCCTCCCAACAAACTTATTTGAACTATTGGGATTAGTCTATATCTATTGAATGAGATTACTTGTATCAACATCATTCTACCACTATACTTTGGCTTCTACTACTCAGCCTGCTTGAAATATTGAAATGAAACACGATAAAGCTTCATCCTTATCATCAAGCCTACATAGTGCATCTGCCACAATATTGCCATTCCCTTTCTTATATATAATCTCAAATTCATATCCCAACATCTTAGTGTAACTAAGGATTTCTACAAAACAAAATAAGTTAGTATCACATGCATGCAATATTATCCAAACAACACAATAGAATGCAAAGGAGAAATGTGAAAGAAAGGGAATGAAATTAGAACAATCTCACCCATTTCTCTCCTCCATGACTAACTTCTATTATACCTCCTAGCTTGCTGTAAAAATGGATGCCCTCAGATTTTGAGGAGCAAACTATATATGCCTAGACCCAAACAAGACTTTGAAGGATTTATTTTAAAAGATTTATGAAAATAGAAAATGAAATCTAAGTGCAAAATATTCAAATATTAATGGCTAGAATGCAAGAAATGATAATAAACAAATAATCTAAAATGATTTTAAGAAATTCAAGATCAAGATCAAAAGTCCCTAAAATGAGAGCAAAATTGTCATTTTATAGAAAATGCAATTTTGCACGGATGGATGAGATGAGAGATTGAGAAAATGCCCTAGAATCAATGGTTAAGATTCAAAATGGTAACTCTCAATTAGGGTTAGGGAAAAATGCCCACATGTGTGAATAATATTTAATTAAATAAATTAAATCAAGAATAAATGTGACAGTTGAGGTGAAATTAGCAAAAATCAGAAGATAAGAAGATGGGATTTTAGAAAATCAGTAATTTTAGAAATTAATTGATTTGTAGAAGAATATTTCCATTTTGAATTAAATTAATTCAAAATATGGATTTTGTGAGATAATGAGTAATTGATTTTTGAAATTAATTACTAAAAGAAGAATCGGTTAACTATGTGAGACATTTTTAAATAAATTGTTTTATTTAAAAATAAAGAAGTGTCACATACAACAATTAAATAATTAAAAATAATTATTTAATTTAGAAGAAGTGGTTAATTAATTAAATAAATTAGCAAATCTATTTAATTAAAAGAGAGGATTTATGAATTAGTGACATATTGAATAAATATATTAAAATATATTTATTTGATAATCAGGAGGACATTAATGACAAAGATTAATTAAATAAAATGAGAACTTTATTTAATTATGAGTTGACTTTAGATAATTAGTGACGCATTAAATAAATGTGATTTATTTATTTAATAATTTGGAAGAATAGAACACCCTGAATTAATTAAATAATTATGAATTATTTAATTAATAGTTGAAGATGGGTTAGGAACATAATTAAAGTGTCATAATTATGCTAGGACGAAAGTGGTAAAAATGAAGCTTGCAGGCCTAGGTCATTTTTAGGTGTCTACATTTGCCCCCCTTTGTCATAATGCCGCTTGTCGCATTGTGGCAAAGAAAACAAGTCAAAGCCATGCCCCAGTGCAAAATAAGATGAAGAAAAATGATGAGGGTTACGACATGCCCCCTTGAGAGGAAAGACAGGTTCCAAGAACACGAGTGTGCTCTCAAAATGGACAAGAAGACTAGAATATGAAGAGACAAAGAAATGTTAGTGCAAAATATATGGATGATGATATGGATGCAATGCCTACATGAGATGGGTGAGAGAATATGACAAGACTAAAGAAGATGTATGTTAGTTCAGAGAAAAAGATGCATGTTAGTGCGGAAGAAAATAACAAATCCTTCAAAATCTTGCTATAGTGCTAGTCTAGTTGTTTCTCTTTAATCATCATTGGGCGAAAATGACACAAATGGACAACAAACACCATGATATGACGTAGACCAAGGTGTGCAAGGTCATCCACTTGAAAAATAGACAGTCACAGACAATGAATGTCCTAACACATACTAAGGGAGAAATTGCCCCAGTCTTTTTGTCAAGACAATCCATAGACATCAGTCAAAGAAAATAAAATAGGCCAGGAGACATCATCACATCTCTAAATCCTTCATGGGACATCCTCGAGGTAGCGAGTAACATGACCAAAAAGATAAGACAGTAAAAATATAAGTCAAAATAGTCAAGATAGTCAAAGGATAAGACAAGATAGACCAGAAAGATTAACAACCATTTTAATTTGTTTGCCAATGTTTGTTTGCCAAAGATTGATTTCTTGTCGGTTTGACAGTTTTGACAGTTTAAGAGTTTTGCCAATTTGATGGTGTTGACGGTTTGACGGGGCCTATTGTTAGGAAGGACACATCTTGAAAAGGCAAAGGACATTTTGATGAGGTCTAACTCCAAGAAGAACACATCTTGAAGAGGACCAAAGAGTGACGAGATTGACATTGTTTTGATTAATATGTTTTGGCAAGTTGACTGTATGATTGATTAGACCGTGCTATCTGATTTTGACCAATTTTGACATTGACGTTTCGAATGACTGTCTTGTGTCTGAGTTTGACTATGTCTGACTTATTTGACTGATGTGACAATTGTGACAAATGCCATGATTTTATTTGGACCAACCTAAAAGGACTGACCTAATGTCTCGGGGACTCATCAACTGATGGCCTTGCCTATGTAGCAAATGCGCAAAGACAACATAGTTCGACAATGACATGGACTGACTGACATGATTGACTTTGACTCCATTTTTAGGATTTTGACATTGATTTAGATGTTTTTGTGTTTTTCTTTAGGACGTTTTATGATTTTTAGGTCTTTCTTCAGGACATTTTATGATTTTTTTGTCTTTTTTAGGACTTTTATGATGTTTTTGTCTTTTGGTCGTTTTATGATTTTTTTGGATTTTGACGTTTAAGAGGATCATGACAAATGCATATGACTGATGCCTACACATGAGAATCCAAGGACAAACATGATTGTGCTCCTAGTCAAGCTAAATACCAATTGACAGGTAATGACATCGTTGTTTGACGTTGGAAAGGCGCACCCCGAAACAACGTGAGGACGATGACAATAATGTGATGAAAGTATGGAGGTCTACACCCGGGCTAGGAACGCAGTCAAGTAAAATTTTGGATAATGTTCTTGTATGGATTAGACTCATTGCATGTGGAATGACTTGGTTAGGACTAGATGGGATGATGATTATCCTTAGACTGTTTGACAAGGGAAAGCCAAGATAGGTGACAAGCATGAAAGGGTAGGGGGTGGCCTTGGTAAAAGGTGGGAGACATGAGACTAATGGAATTGTCATATGATTTTTCAAGGACTATGTCGTATAAGGACAATAAAACTATGACAGTCAATGACATGATGTTTCGTGAATCGTGTATGACTGAAGGATAGACATGTCAAGAATTTTCCCAAAGCATGATTTATGTGTGCCTGTTTTATGTCAAGACCAAGATAGGTGGGAATGATATGGATTAAATGGTCAGATACCAATGTCAATAGGAAGGCCTAGGATATGAGATGACTAACCCCCAAGTATAAAATTCCACATAGACGATTTATTTTACACATATGCCTGTTTGCCAGGTTTTCATCATGGTACTTATCCAAGGCGCCTATTTGCCAGGTTTTCACCATTGGATGAAATTTTTCTCTTTACTATTTTCTTGACTTTTTTATTTTTTATTTTTTTTTGGTGTCACCATGACGCCTGTTTGCCAGGTTTTCATCAAGGTGACGATGTTTTACATTTTTGAATTTTTTTGTATTTTTGATTTTGTGGATAGCCTGGATGCTTTAGATGACCACTAATTGTTCTGAATCCACTTACGGTGCTGATGTAGAGACTGGTGCCATGATATGCCAATAATGTCCTATCTGAAGTAGTTTTCTTGTTAGGATCGTAGCACTTGTATACAACTGATCGATGTCATTATGGTCCTTCCTGATACTAGAGTTGGCCTTATCAGAATACGCACATCGTGATATTGTGCCATGAGAGTCCTTGCAGTAAAGAGTTGCTGCCAAGATGTGACGGATTTGTGACGTGGGATCATTGGACTTTAGACAAGATGTAGGGTTATGATGAATGGTGGTAGACGTGGAAAGATTGTTTGGATGTTTGGATGAATGACTTTTTATTTTCCAAACTTGGGATGGTGGATGACGGATTTTGGAGGGATAGTGTTTGGAACCAACAATTTTAGATGCCTTGTTTGATGACCATTTTGAAGGAGGTGGACATTTGTTGTATGTGGGAGTCCTCTTGTCTTATGGCTCCACATTGTAATTGACTTTTGTATTTGACTTGGTGTCTTTGTTTGATCCATCTTTCTTTGGGATCCATTTTAATTTCATTTGTCCACTTGTCCTTTTGTTTGATTCAATGGCCTTTGACATTTGATTTTGATCTTTTGAATTATAAGAATTTTGTTTTTGATGGTTCCAAAGGGAAGGTTTATTTATGATGGAATGACGGTTCATGGTGTGGGTGGAGGGGGTGTTGGCAACAATCTTATGACAAGGATTTTTCATGGACTTCATTTTGACATTTGTATCTGACAAGGTTGCCCCCAGTATCGAGGAGGTACCACTGACATTGTTTGATTTACGAACTGAGGAATAGCCAAGACCTTGATTTCTATAATTTTCTTGAAGTTGTATTGGTTCCAGAATGCCTTGCTCGTGTATGCCTAGTCCTTTTCCTTGATATTGCATACTTTGACAGATTCTATTTACGATGGGGTATTTGTTGTTTTGAAAGAAAGATGCTAACCCATCATTGTATATGTGGACACTGTCACTTGTAATATTTTCGTTTGCAAGAAAGTCTGCTCTGATTTGGATAGATGACCCTAGTTGATAAAGTGTCTTAGCTTCATTATCATGTTGGACATATTCCTGACTGATATTTTTGGTCTGATCTTGTCACATGTCAAGTTCAGATGATTCTATTGGTGCTTCCAAGTCAATGTCAAAACCATCTTGATGGTCATTATCATATAGTCCCATGAAGTTAGCTATAGCTTCATCATTTGAAAATACGTCCATAGTGGAAGACTCTTTTTCTGGAAGAAGATCATCTATGGGTCCAATGGAGGCAAGTGTCTCATCTTGGAAAATGTTGATAGTCGAGGCCTGAATAGAGTCATCAAGTATTTGGTCATAAATGGAATAAAGGTCAAGGAGTGGATTATTTTGGATTTCTTGGTCAATGGTAAGGTCTTGGTCAAAGATGGGGTTGTCATGGATTTGGACTTCTTGGTCAATGGTAGGTGTACTTTGGATGTCATGATTGTCTTGAAGGACTCCTTGAATGGAGTTTAAGATAGGGTCATGGAATGGACTACCTTGTTCTTGACATGAGGGTGACATTATAAGGTCATGTTTTGGGCTTTCGTTTTGACATGTATCCTCAAGTTTAGACAATGGGATTTGACTTTGGACACTGATAGCATTTTCATGACTAAATGTGGCTTGTGAGGGGGTGACTTGGAAAGGATTAATGGATGAAGGACTAGGATAGGACATGGAGACTTGGACTGGACTAGTATGTGAAGGACTAGGATATGACATGGAGTCTTGGACTAGAGATGACATGGAGTCTTCGACTGGATTGGTGTAGGGTTGATTGAAATAGGACATGGAGACTTGGACTGGATCGATATGGTATGATGTGAGGACTTGACATGAGTTGGTAGATGGTTGACAAGGCCTGTAGACATGGACAGGATTGATGGGTGAAGGACTAGCATATGACGTGGAGACTTCTAATGGACTAGTGGATAGTTGGTTTCCCTTGTCAAGGTTAGGATAAGGGTGATAAGTGGACATTTGTTGTGGGTGAATGTCATGGAGCGACGTTTGGTAGTGAGGGTAGACGAACGGAAGACTAGGACTCATGTATTGTTGGTACAAAGGACATTGATTGTCAGTTTGGAGGAATTTTCTCCTAAAGTCTAAGGCTTCTTGGTATTGACCTCTACAGAGTAACTGGTATTCAACTTTACTAGCAAGCCTATCAATATTTTGTTGAAGGGAAGACAAAGTGGTGGATGTCATGATGTCGTCTAAATGCAAAAGTGATTGTTGACCAAGGGAAATGACCAATGCCAAGTCTAGATGCCAAATGAGGACTATGATGGACAATATTTCAGTTTTGGTTCCTGACAAAGATGTTTGAAAAAGATATTTGACAAAAAAAATTGGATTCAGATTCTTGATGTTCAATTTGTTGAAGTTTGTCTGAGTTGTCTAAGGTCGATTGTTTGTGTCCAGATTTGTGACTGTTGTGTATAATGTTTGAGTAGTCTAGCAAGCACTTGACAATCACAATGTTTTGGTGTAAGCAAACACACATAAGACAAGTACAATCCTAAAAGGCCAATAGGCCAAGGGTTTGTATACTTGATATAGCCCACTGATATACCTCGGATTGGTGATAAACACCTTTCCTTTTTTAGAGCGGATAGCTTAGAATTTTGGTGGCATTGGCTCCCCTCCACGGCTCATTAACGTCATTCGAGCACACCAAATTCAGATTCTTTGGGTAATGACATCCCAAGAATTGCTATCTCTACTAAAGAGGATTAGTAGTGAATTTCTTCAGGCATGATACTATACCCTGCACTATATCAAGCAATAGCCAATAGAATGGTTGGATACTAAGACAAGAGGTATTTAATACGGGCATTCCGTTCGTAGGGCATGATCCATGCGGCGAAAGTCCCCTTTCGGATCCATCTCATCGGAACCACACTCGTGATTCTTGGGTTTTCCCCAAGAATCCATTTTTATATACCGGCTGGAAGTCCCTCGAGTTCAGGATGCTACCGGTTTGAGTCATTCTGGGGTGAGTATTTTTTCCCACTAGAATAGGCCCAAGTTCTAGAGTTAGTAACTGTTTCTCTTACACCCAGGATCGCACGAATGCGCAAGGGGAGAGGATACTCCGATATACCAAGTCGTGAGGGTAATAAGAAAAAAAAAAGAATGGGTCTAGTTTTTTTATCACCGAGTTTTCACAAGGTGAGAGCATACTCGCCTGCCATTTTGCAAACACAGTCATGCAAATTAGAAGACATTGTTCTTTTTAATTGCACTAAAATTAAGTGTGTACTAATCCAAGAAAAATACAGACACAATGTTTTAGTGTTTATTCTTTGACATTCAAACCTAGAAGACCACGAGTTAGAATTTTAAATTTTTGCCTTTGACCCACGAAAAAAATCCAACGCCACATGCTGCCAACAAAGATTAGTGACCAACATAAAAATAAAAAAAAATTAATGACAGCAGCAAATTAAAACAGCAATAACTTTATCAAAACTTAATGAAATTTTAAATCGTTTGAATCCATGGAAAGCTAAAAAGAAAACCTTCAAAATCTAAAAAGTATTTTCTAAGATTTTGCACAAAATAAAACGTTATAGGCAAAAGAAAACGCGGGTTTTAAAAGCTAAATTAAAAAAATATATATATATATCACTAAAATAGCCATAACTTACTCAAATCTTAATGAAATTTGAAACCGTTTAAAGTTCTGGAAAGCTGAGACCGAGATCTACAAAACCCAGAAAATATTTTAAAATATTTTATTCGCCCATTTTTTTGTGTTCAAAAGAAGGTGACAGGATTTCGTATGACTTCTTGACTATAACCTACAAAATAGTAAAAACAAACAAGAAAACACACAAATTTTTCTACAAAATATTGGGTTCACCAATGTAACTAAGGATTTCTACAAAACAAAATAAGTTAGTATCACATGCATGCAATATTATCCAAACAACACAATAGAATGCAAAGGAGAAATGTGAAAGAAAGGGAATGAAATTAGAACAATCTCACCCATTTCTCTCCTCCATGACTAACTTCTATTATACCTCCTAGCTTGCTATAAAAATGGATGCCCTCAGATTTTGAGGAGCAAACTCTATATGCCTAGACCCAAACAAGACTTTGAAGGATTTATTTTAAAAGATTTATGCAAATAGAAAATGAAATCTAAGTGCAAAATATTCAAATATTAATGGCTAGAATGCAAGAAATAATAATAAACAAAGGATCTAAAATGATTTTAAGAAATTCAAGATCAAGATCAAAAGTCCTTGAAATGAGAGCAAAATTGTCATTTTATAGAAAATGCAATTTTGCACGGATAGATGAGATAAGAGATTGAGAAAATGCCCTAGAATCAATGGTTAAGAATCAAAATGGCAACTCTCAATTAGGGTTAGGGAAAAATGCCCACATGTGTGAATAATATTTAATTAAATAAATTAAATCAAGAATAAATGTGACAGTTGAGGTGAAATTAGCAAAAATCAGAAGATAAGAAGATGGGATTTTAGAAAATCAGTAATTTTAGAAATTACTTGATTTGTAGAAGAATATTTCCATTTTGAATTAAATTAATTCAAAATATGGATTTTGTGAGATAATGAGTAATTGATTTTTGAAATTAATTTATAAAAGAAGAATCAGTTAACTATGTGAGACATTTTTAAATAAATTTTTTTATTTAAAAATAAAGAAGTGTCACATACAACAATTAAATAATTAAAAATAATTATTTAATTTAGAAGAAGTGGTTAATTAATTAAATAAATTAGCAAATCTATTTAATTAAAAGAGAGGATTTATGAATTAGTGACATATTGAATAAATATATTAAAATATATTTATTTGATAATCAGGAGGACATTAATGACAAAGATTAATTAAATAAAATGAGAACTTTATTTAATTATGAGTTGACTTTAGATAATTAGTGACGCATTAAATAAATGTGATTTATTTATTTAACAATCTGGAAGAATAGAACACCCTGAATTAATTAAATAATTGTGAATTATTTAATTAATAGTTGAAGATGGGTTAAGAACATAATTAAAGTGTCATAATTATGCTAGGATGAAAAGTGGTAAAAATGAAGCTTACAGGCCTAGGTCATTTTTAGGTGTATACACTTAGTGACTCATTTTTTTTGTGATTTAGAAGATAATCTATGCTCCTTAAAATAATTTGGACTATCATGATCTATCTTAACTTTGAAGTATTTATCCATTAGATCAGGCCTCCATTATTTTATTGCATGAAAAATAGATAATATTTCCTTCTCATAAAATAATTTTGAGTTGATTCTTACCCTTTAATATATGACTTTCAAAAGCAATGGTTCGACCATCCTAAATGAGAAATTCTCCTATACCATTTCTTGGTGCATCACATTCCATAATAAAATCCTTGGTGAAGTTTGGAGTAGTACATATATCCTCCTTCAATCTCTCAAAGGATGCATTAGCTAACTCATTCCATTGAAAATAATCCTTTTTTAATAAAGTTGTGAGGGTTGTTGCTATACAACCATAATTATTTATGAATATCTAGTCTATCCCAAGAAACCCCTCTATTTCTTAATGTTTTTTCAAACAAGTCATTTTATGATAGCCTTAGTTGTATTAGGATTCACCTTTACTCCTTCATACAAAACTATATGTCCCAACTACTCAACCTCTTTGAGACCAAAATCACACTTGGAAGGCTTAACATAGAGTTGGTGATCTTTGAGAACTTGTAATGCAAGGTCTACATGTTGCAAATTTTCCTCTCATGTCTTTCTATAAATCAATATATCATAAAAAAAATACAAAATTCATAATTCTATTCATTATTGTTATTTGATTTGATTGTGTTAAAGTTTTCATCAATGTTTCAGATCATAGTCCATGATCTATTATAAATTAGGATGATAGAAAGTTAGAGGAGAAGAAATGATGATGGATCATGAAACATGATTTGAAACATTAATCCTAAAATTCAAACGGGTAAGTGCAAAAATATGGGGGGCCAAAAAGTGGTCAATTTACTTTTTCATCTAGAAATAGCGAAAATGTGAGTGTGTTATAGTAAAATGCACTCACGTTATGGGTTGGTAGTGACCAAGCCATAACACGAGCACGTTATAACATGTTCACATTATAACACACTCTCGTTGCAACACCCTTCCATTGTAACATTTGTTTTCTTATACTTTAAGTTATATTTCATGTATATAG
>VDFB02193867.1:7131936-7150280 GCA_007258455.2 Sequoia sempervirens | reverse complement strand
GAGATGGAGAGAGTGTGTGTGTGAGAGAGAGAGAGAGGGAGAGATGGAGAAAAAGAGATAGGGGAAAGAGAGGGGTGAGAGAGGTATAGAGGTGAGAGATAGAGAGATGGGGGGAGAGATATAATGAAATGAGAGAGATAAGTTCACAACTTGAGTGAAAGGCCTAAGAGAGAGAGAGGGAGAGTTAGAGAGAGAGGGAGAGAGGGAGAGAGAGGGAGGGAGAGAGAGAGAGACTTGAGAGTGAGACTTGAGAGAGAGACCTAGATGGCTAAGGAGGGATGGAGAGCTAGACAAGGGGTGATTATGAGACATAGAGATGGGAGAGGTAGAGAGTAAGGGAAATAACTAAAGGAATGAGAGGTATAAGGTTGTTAAAAAAATAATGACATGCATGTTGGATGTTGTGGTGTGTTGCTGATATGTGGTTGTCATTGATGTCAACACTATTAGCATTGTTGCATTAGAAGTTGAATATGTCGAGGATATTGAGAAAATTGTTATAAGTGCTACAGGTTGTCAATGGTGAAGTGAAGTTTAGTCTATCGGTTTGTTCAATATGTTGTTATTCAGAAGTTGTGGACTAAAGGGTTTCTTGTTGAGTATATCTAGTTTATCCACATCAAGTTTCAAAGATCCATGTAAAGATTTGATCAAGTAATGAAGATTTGTATTTTGATAATTTTTTTGTTACTTCAGTTTGTGTTCCTGAATGAAGATCATGTGATTTCAATTAGTTTAGTTGTTGTCGATGTCTCACTGGTGTTTCATGATGCTTGTGGATGTTTATAGTTCATGCTCTATCTGTGTTGCACATCCACATTGATCATTGTGCTCATGATCTGATATTTTCTCTTGTGTGTTCATGTTTTTCATGTTCTTGGCCGACTAGGTGTTCAAGTGTGTTGTGGATATTCAAGGAGTAATTAATTGAAGTGGTTCGTGTTTGATGATGTTGTTTTCAGTATTCACTATGTTGTGGCCAACCTTGGTTGATTTGCATGAATAATCTTTATTGATTTGGGCCTACTATTCATATTCATTTTATTATTTTGTTGAAGTCGACTTATAGCGATGTAATTTCTTGTTGTGGATATATAAGAGCAATTGTTTTATCATTTTAAGGAATGTGTGTGTGAAGTTTGTGAATCATGTGTGCGAATAATTTACAGATCATTCAAAGGCATAGTAGAGTGTGAAGAAGAGTGAAGAAGTGTTTATGAGCTTAACTGGAATTGTAATTAGGAATTAGCAAATTTGAGTAGTGAACTCTAGGAAGTGTGCCTGAATGCATGTGCATTCCTCATTCATATTTTCTTATACTTTTAATAGGGTATAATCTTGTGAATTGAACTCCACCATAGTTTTTCCCCTAATAGGGTTTCCACTTAAAAATCTTGGTGCTATGTGTGATTTTGATGTGTTCATTTATTCTTTCATGATTAATGATCAGATATGAGAATAAGGTTAATAAGATGAATATGTTTAAAATTTGGTGACAACTGATTTACCCCCCCCCCCCTCTCTTAGTTTTTTTCCCTTGAGTTTCCAATGTAATTGGCATCAGAGCAGGTTCCTTGGAAGAAGTTTAATATCTTGAGGTGATCTAGAATGGTGACTTATAAGAAGGATAGTCCTAGATTTGATGGAACAAATTATTCCTTGTGGAAGACTCGAATGGAGTGCCATCTAAGATGCATTGGTGAACCCTACTGGAGCATTACAAAAAATATATATGTTATTCCATAGAATGATCCTACTACTTCTGCTAAGATTAGGGATGTTGAGTATAATATTAGGGCTAAGGAAGCGTTGTTGAGTGCTTTGACTGATACTGAGATGACAAATGCGATGGATATGAAGACTGCTTATGAGATCTGGAAAAAGTTGGAGACCTTGTATGAAGGTGATGCTACTATGAAGATTGCTAAGCTACAAAGTCTAAAAGGGAAATATGAAAAGTTGAAAATGGGTGATGATGAAAATGTTACTACTTTCATGCAAAGAGTGAATGAACTTGTGTGTGGTATCAGATGTGTTGGTGGACAGATAGATGAATCTAAGCTTGTTGCTAAAGTGCTTAGATCCTTTCCTGATTCCTACAAATTCAAGGCTAGTGCTATTGAAGAGCTTTGAACTATGACAAATGTTATGAGAGATATGTTGATTGGTAAGTTTACTACTTTTGAGTTGAGTGAATTTGGTGATGTACTTCCTAAGGTTGAATCTGCATTCAAGGCCACTACTTCTGGAAGAGATAAACAGAGATATGATCCAAGTGAAAGTTCATCTAGAAATTCATTCAAGTATGAGGATGAAATGAGACAACTCGATGAAGAAGAAAGAGAGCTTGAAGAACTTGAAGCATTGATTGTGAAAAGAGAAGCCAGAGGACAAGGTTAGTATAACAGAAAGTTTCCTATTAAATGTTTCTCTTGCAATAAGATAGGTCATTTTGCATCAAGGTGTCCTAAGAGAGTTTCCAAGCCAAGATTTAACAAGCCTAAATTCCAAAAGAAGTGTTACTATACTACTGATGAAGGTGTGATAGATGATGAATCTGATAGAGGAAATGAAAGTGAAGATGAATTTTTGTTTGTTGCTATCAAGGAAATTAATCATGTGTCTACTGAATCTGCTAGTTGTACAAATGTGGAGAAAGCCCTAGATGCTCGATTTGAAGAGAAAAATGAATGGGTAATTGACAATGGTTGTTCTCATCATATGACAGGAGATAAAACTAAGTTTGTGAGTTTGGAAAAGTATGATGGGGGTGTTGTGATATTTGGTTCAATAATATAGTTGGTGTGATCCATGGAAGACGATGCATTTCTCTTGATGGTAAGCATAATACTGATGATGTCTTGTATGTTGAAGGTTTAAAGAATAATATTTTGAGTGTTGGATAGATGGTTGATAAGGGATACAATCTTCAATTCACGGATGGTAAGTGCAAAATATTGGGAAATTCTGGAAATGTGATTGCACCAGGTACAAAAACAAAAGGTAATATTTTCCACCTAAGTGTTGCTAGTAAAAGTTGTTTGATTGCTCAAATTGATGAAAGCTAGTTGTGGCATAGGAGAATGTGTCATGTTAACTTTGATAATATTGTCAAGATAAGTTCCATTAAGGTTGTGAGAGATCTTCCTAAGTTGATGAAACCTACTAATGCAATATGCAAAGAATGTCAATTAGGAAAGCAAACAAGAATTTCATTTCGGAGTAAACAACAAAATTCAAATGGATTGTTGGATCTTGTGCATACTGATTTGTGTGGTCCTGCTAGAACTAGAAGTTTACAAGGACACAAATACTTCATGTTGCTTATTGATGACTATTCAAGGATGATGTGGGCTACTTTCCTAAGGGAGAAATTTGAAGCTCTAGAAAAGTTCAAGATCTTTAAGGCTATGGTTGAGATAGAGATAGGTCTAAAGATTAAGTGTCTGAGATCAGATAGAGGTGGTGAATTCACTTCCGGTGAGTTTAATATTTTTTGTGAAGAGCATGGAATAAAGAGACAGTTATCTACAATGAGGACCCCTCAACAAAATTGAGTTGTGGAAAGGAAGAACATAACAGTTCTAGATGTTACTAGAACCATGATGTTGGAAGGATATATACCTCATATCTACTAGAGAGAAGTTGTGAGTATTTTTGTGTACACACTTAACTGGGTACAAATTAAAGGCGATACTAGTAAGACTCCTTTTGAGCAATGTGTTGGTATATGGAGCCTAATTAGACTCAAAGGTTAAATTTTCCCCACGTTTATTGGCGTGGTTTCCCCCCAAATTATTTAATGGGGTCAAGGGGAAGCGCCCCTTCTGGGGGTTTGGGGGAAGCGCCCCCAAGACAAGGTCAAGGGGTAGTGCCCCTTGCAGGATCCAGGGGCAACAAAATCTCTCATGATTTTTATTATTTTATAAAGGTTTCGGGTGTTATTTTTTCCTATTGGCTGACATAAAAAACCCTAATTTTTGTAACCAACATAAGTCTTGATAAAAGGCTAAGGGTTTGGGTTTCTGTTGACATTGTATTGTAGCATTTGCAGCAGTATTGAGTTGCAAGGATTATTGGTTGTAATCAGTTTGATTTTCTGGATAATAATATTGGACTCTCTGTTGGTGGACATAGCCCAAGTTTGGGTGAACCACGTTAAATATTGTCTATTGTTGTTATTATTTATATTTTTTTCATTTCTTTGTTTAATCTTTATTTGCATTTAATTGATATCATTTTCACATAGTTCCTAAGAAGTGGTATCAAAGTGGGTTGTGTTTGATTATTGTTTGCAAGAAAGTCTCACGATTGAGTGGGAGTCTCACGATTGAGTGGGAGTCTCACGATTAAGTGGGAGAATGGCAGACAAGGGTAAATTGAAGGTAGATAAATTCAATGGGTATAACTATCAGTTATGGAAGATGCAGATGGAGGATTATCTCTATCAGAAGGATTTATGGAGGCCGTTGGAAGGAATAGCCAAGAAACCAACAGGAATGAGTGATGAGGAATGGAATCTTCTAGACAAAAAGGCACTGGGATCCATTCGTTTATGCCTGGAAAAATCGGTGGCATTCAATAAATTACAATAGCAAAGACAACTCAAGAGTTTATGAAACTTTGGAGAAGTTATATAAAAATCCTTTCGCTTCAAATAAGGTATTTCTCAGGAAGCGCTTATTTAATATGAAAATGGCAGAAGGTCGGTCAGTTTCTGATCATTTAAATAAGTTTAATATAGTTACCAGTCAATTAACTTTTGTAAATGTAAACTTTGATGAAGAAGTTAGGGCTCTTTTGATTTTGTGTTTTTTGCCTAAAAGTTGGAATAGCTTGTTCATGGCCATTAGTAATTATGTTTTTGGTTCGAATACATTAAAATTTGATGATGTTGTTGGTGTTATTTTGAGTGAGGAAATTCATAGGAAAAGCTCAAGTGGAACATCCACATCAGGTAGTGTTTTGAATGCAGAAAGCAGGGGAAGAACAAAGGAGAGAAGAAACAATTCTGGAAGTCATGGGAAGTCACAAGGAAAATAAAAGGACAAAAGGTCCCAATCTAGAGACAAGAGAGATTGTTGGTACTATGGTAAGTTGGGTCATTTAAAGAAAGATTTTTGGTCTTCGAAAAATAAAGGAGACAAAAACGAAGGCAATAAAGAGGAAAATGTGGTAAGTAATAAATCTAATGAGGATGCTTTAATTATTTCCCTTGATAATGTTGATGATTCTTGGGCATTAGATTCAGGGGCTACATTTCATGCTATGCCCCAAAGAAGTTATTTTCTTGATTATGTCCAATGGGATTTTGGGTTGGTTTATTTGGGAGATAATAAAACCTATCAGATTGTTGGAAAGGGAAGAATCGAGATTAAGTTGCAGAATGGGAATCATTGGCTACTACATGAGGTAAGGCACATTCCAAAGTTAAAAAGAAATTTAATTTCAGCAGGGCAATTTGATGATGAAAGTTGTGTTGTTACATTTAGTGATAAAAATTGGTAGGTTACAAAAGGTGCCTTAGTAGTAGCAAAAGGTGTGAAAGTAGGCACCTTATATCTTTGTACAAGTCATAATGTTCCTTCTATTTTAGCTATTGTAGATAAAAATCAATGTTCAGGAACAGTTGCTATAGTTCAGCAAGAAGAAAAACAAACAGTTATGGATTTGGAATCAACACTATGGCATAATAGACTTGGGCATATGAGTGCAAAAGGTATGAAAGTACTTCATTCAAAGAATGTTTTACCAGGTTTGAAATGTGTTAACATGGATTTCTATGAAAGTTGTGTGTATGGAAAACAAAAGAGAGTCAGTTTTTCTCAAGGATGGGAAGCAAAAGAGAGATGAGAAATTGGAGCTTGTGCATATAGATGTATGGGGACCAGCTCAAGTATCTTCTCTCGGTGGCTCTCGGTATTATGTCACTTTTATTGATGATGCAACAAGGAAAGTATGGATTTATTTCCTTAGGCATAAATCTAATGTATTTGAAACTTTTAAGAAATGGAGAAGCTTGGTTGAGAATAAGACAGGTAAAAATTTAAAATGTCTCAGATCTAATAATGGTGGTGAGTATTGCAGCAAAGAGTTTGAAGATTATTGTTCTTCTAATGATATTCATAGGCAGAAGACTATTCCAAGGACTCCACAAGAAAATGGAGTGGTTAAACACATGAACAGAACAATAATGGAGCGTGCATAGACTATGATATTTCATGTTGGGTTGCCTTTAAACATGTGGGAAGAGGTTGTAAACACTGTTGTTTATTTAATTAATAGAGGTCCTTTAGTTCCCTTGGGTTTTGGTATTCTAGAGGAAGCATGGACAGGTAAGAAGTTCAGTTATTCTTTTCTCAATACCTTTAGTTGTGAAGCATTTGCACATGTAGATCTTGAAAATAGAACCAAGCTACATGCAAAATCAAAGAAATGTATATTTGTCAAATATGGCATTGATGAATTTGGTTATAGGTTTTGGGATTCTGAAAATCAAAAATTGTGAGAAGTAGGGATGTCATATTCAATGAGAAAGTGTTGTACAAAGATCGGTTGCAACAACATGAGAAGAAAGAAAATGATTATGCAGTTCTGGATGATACACCAAATCGCAATGTTAAATATTGTCTCTTGTTGCTATTATTTATGTGTTTTTTATTTCTTTATTTAATCTTTATTTGCATAAATAATTATTATCTTCTGCACACAATTCCTAACACTATGGACTGGTCAAAAACCTATTGTTAGATATTTCAAGATCTTTGGAAGCAAGTGTTATATCAAAAGAGATGAAGATATAGGAAAGTTTGATGCTAGGAGTGATGAAGGAATCTTTCTAGGTTATGCTACTAAAAGGGAGGTCTATCGGTGTTACAATAAAAGATTGAAGAAAATGGTTGAAAGTGCAAATGTTAAGGTTGATGAAGACTTTGGTACACTATCCAGAACTTGTGGATATGATTTTGATGATCAAAATGGTAGTACAAACAAATATTAAACTTCAAGTCAAATCCAAATCATTCTGGTAAATCAGGAAAATCAAGAGGAAGGAGAAACTGGTGGAAGAACAGAAGAGAGATCAAAAGAGCCTAAAGTTGAAGAACATTATAAGAAGACTCTGAGGTATGTAAGATTGAATCATTCAGAGAATCAAATCATAGGTGATAAGAACAAAGGTGTCCAAACTAGGAGAAAGATTGCAGAAGAATATTGTTTGATTTCAAAGACTAAGCCTAACAATGTGAATGAAGCATGCATAGATGAACATTGGGTTGAAGCAATGAAAGAGGAACTACATCAAATTGAAAAGAATGATACATGGATTCTTGTTCCCAGACCTAAGGATAAGAATGTAATTGGAACTAAATGGGTCTTTAGAAACAAACTGAATGAATAAGGTGAAGTGGTTAGAAACAAAGCAAGACTAGTATGTAAGGGATATTCATAGATGGAAGGTATTGATTTTGAAGAAACCTTTGCCCTTGTTGCTGGAATTGAAGCTAAATGGAATTGAAGAAACCTTTGTTCCCAGACCTAAGGATAAGAATGTAATTGGAACTAAATGGGTCTTTAGAAACAAACTAAATGAACAAGGTGAAGTGGTTAGAAAAAAAGCAAGACTGGTATGTAAGGGATATTCACAGATGGAAGGTATTTATTTTGAAGAAACCTTTGCCCCTATTGCTAGAATTGAAGTTGTGAGATTGTTTCTTGCTTATGTTTCTTACAAAGACTACAAAGTTTATCAAATGGATTTCAAGTCCGCTTTTCTAAATGGTGATTTGGAAGAAGAGGTGTATGTTGAGCAACCGGATGGATTCCAATCGACTGATTAGGGAGATATTGTTTATCAATTGAAGAAAGCATTGTATGAACTCAAACAAGCCCCTAGAGCATGGTATGCCAGATTGGATAAGTACTTAGTGAAGCTTGGATTTAACAAAGGTACTCCTAACAGTAATCTGTATTTCAAGAATGATGATAAAGATTTGATTGTGGAAGTTTTTGTTGATATCATATTTGGAGGAGATGATAGCTTGTGCATGAAGTTTTTTGATGAGATGCAGAATTAGTTTGAGATGTCAATGATTGGAGAGATGAAATTCTTCTTAGGATTGCAAATTACTCAGTTAGATGAAGGGATCTTTATATCTCAATCCAAGTATGTGAAAGAATTGTTGAAGAAATTGGGTATGGCAGATTCAAAACCAATTGGTACACGCATGATAATCGGATGCAAGTTGACAACTGATGATGATTCTCCAAAGGAAAATCAGACTAGATATAGATCAATGATTGGTGGATTGCTTTATTTGACTCAAACTAGGCCTAATATCATGAATATTGTATGTATTGTTGCAATATTTCAAGCTGATCCTAAAGAATATCATGTGACTGTTGTAAAGAGGATTTTTAGATAATCGAAGGGGCCTGATGATTTTGGTCTATGGCATCCTAAAGATTATGATCTCACTTTGAGGGCATGTGCAGGATCATCATGGAAAAAACAAGCCCTAAAGTAGTGAAAAATTCAGAAAAATCAAAGTTAGGCAACTTGACCTAAAAATTTGAATAAGCTATCAATATTATTTCAAAAATATGTAAGAATAGAATCTGTAGCAAATTGAATCTAGTTTCTAAACTACTAGGTTGTTTTTTTTTTTTTAAATCTATTTGGTGAAAATTTGAAATTTCAATGTAGTAGCACTTAAATTTTAGGGAAAAAATAAGTAGGTGTCTGCCTAACCACCCTAACCACAATAAAATGATAATATTTTTTTATAAGATTTTAGATATAAGTAGAGGACTCATGTCCCAATGTGATGCGTATTTTTTTGTGATTTTTTTCCAAGTAAATAATTAATTATGATTTTTTATTACAACTTTTAAAAAATATAAAAAATTTGTATGTCTGACCACCTTAACTTGGTCAAAACTTCATGAAATTCTTTTTTTTAATCCTATAGTATTTAAAGCATAGAATGTGACATATTTCAAATTCAAAAAACATGATACTGTTTGAAAGCTATATATGTTTTTCAATCAGCCTATCAATTAGGACTTTAGTCGTAATTCAAATAGAAGATGAATAATAATTATTTATTAAATTCAAAGTAAATCATAATTTATATTGGTGGAAAGCTAAGAATCTCCTTTAAAAACCCTTTTCATTTCATCAATTTTGGGTAAAAAAAAGTCGTTAGCCTCATACCCTACACATACCCATCACATCGCCACTTTTTGGCCCATCATGATCCTGCACATACCCTTGAGTGCCTTTACTGATGTTGATTGGGGAGATTTGAATGACATGAAAATTACTAGTGGTGGAGCATTTTTCTTGGGAAAGAAACTGATTTCATGGTTAAGAAAAAATCAAAATGCCATTTCCTTGTGTATTGCAAAGGTCGAATACATTGTTACTGCTAATAATTATACTCAAGTATTGTGAATGAGGCAGATGTTGAAGGATATCAGAGTTGTGTATGATGATCCTATTATTATATTCTATGATAACTCAAGTGTTATTAACATTTCTAAGAATATGGTGCTTCATTCCAAGACCAAGCATATATCTATCAAGTTTCACTTTTTGAGAGAGAAAGTAAGTGAAAAGGAATTCAGATTGGGGTATGTGCCTACTAAGGAGTAGATTGCAGACATATTTACCAAGTCGTTGCCTAAGGATACTTTTGAGTATCTCAGAGGGAAGTTAGGGGTGATTACCCCTCCTAATAAGAACTAAGGATGCATTTATTTACATCAATCGGTGCATTTCATGATCATATTTTGATTCAGATTGATGTTGTGGTGCCTACTACTAAGGGGGAGTAGTTAGGTGTTCAGATGTTTAGGTGTTTAGATATGTGGTTCAGAGATTCCATAGAAGAGATTTTTTCCATTGATGTCAAAGGGGGAGAAGAGTTGAGGAAAGAAGAGTTGGAACCTAAGGAGGAGTACGTGTAGTTGTGTTGATGGTATTTTTCACATCATGTGTTTCCATCAATGCCAAAGGGGGATATTGTTGGATGTTGTGGTGTGTTGTTGATATGTGGTTATCATTGATGTAAACACTATTAGCATTATGAAGTAGTATATGTCAAGGATATTGAGAAAATTGTTATAAGAAGTGCTACAGGTTGTTAGTGGTGAAGTGAAGTGAAGTTTGTCATGTGTTTAGTACATTGTTGTTCATAGGTTGTGGACTAAAGGTTTTCTTGTTGAGTATATCTAGTTTATCCATGTCAAGTTTTAGAGATCCACGTGAAGATTTGATCAAGTAATGAAGATTTGTATTCTGACATTTTTTTTGTTACTTCAGTTTGTGTTCCTGAATGAAGATCATGTGATTTCAGTTAGTTCAGTTGTTGTGGATGCCTCTCTAGTGTTTCATGATGCTTGTGGATGTTTCTAGTTCATGCTTTATTGTGTTGCACATTTGCATTGATCACTGTGCTCGCGATCTGAGATTTTCTCTTGTGTGTTCATGTTTTTCATGTTCTTGGCCGACTAGGTGTTGAAGTGTGTTGTGGACCTTCAAGGAGTAATTAATTGAAGTGGTTCATGTTTGAAAATGTTTTTTTAGGTCTTCACTATGTTTTGGCTAACCTTGGTTGATTCGCATGAATAATCCTTATTGATTTGGGCCAACTGTTTATATTCATTTTATCATTTTGTTGAAGCTGACTTATAGCGATGTAATTTCTTGTTGTGGATATATAAGAGCGATTGTTTTATCATTTGAAGGCATGTGTGTGCGAAGTGTGTGAGTATTGTGTGTGAATATTGTATAGATCATTCGAAGTCAAAGCAAAGTGTGAAGAAGAGTGAAGAAGTGTTCATGAGCTTAACCAGAACTATAATTAGGTATTAGTAGATGCTACTTTTCTCAGTTCAAAATCTAATGCATTTAATCAGAACCTTTATGTAAGACAGTGTGTTTTCCTTTGGTCAGTAAACCTATTTGTATTTGAGCAGTGAGCTCTATCCAGAGTGCTTGAATGCATGTGCATTCCTCATTCATATTTTCTTATACTTTTAACAGGGTATAATCTTGTGGACTGACCTCCACCGTGGTTTTTCCCCTAACAGGGTTTCCACATAAAAATCTTGGTGTTATGTGTGATTCTGATGTGTTGTTCATTTATGATTTCATGATTAATGATTAGATCTGAGAATAAGGTTAATAAGTTGAATAATTTTGAAATTTGGTGACAACTGATTCACCCCCCCTCTCAGTTGTCTTCCCTTGAGTTGCCAACAATGCAATCAAATACCATTTCATATTTAATACTTGGGTAATAAAGGGAGTACATGTTGTTACCTTCCCTTTGAAGATGTAATTATGGGTATGTGCAAGATCATGATGGGTCCAAAAGTAGTGATATGATGGGTATGTGTAGGGTATGTGGCTGACGACTTTTTTTTACCCAAAATTGATAAAACAAAAAGGGTTTTTAAAGGAGACTCTCAACTTTCCACCTATATAAATTATTCTTTACTTTGAATTTAATAAATAATTATTATTCAATTTCTATTTGAATTATGACTAAAGTCCTGATTGATAGGTTGATTGAAAAAAATCTATAGCTTTCAAACAACTTATCACATTTTTGAATCAAAAACATGCATCACATTATATGCTTTGCATACTATAGCATAAAAAAAATGAATTTCATGAAGTTTTGACCAAGTTAAGTTGGTCAGACACATGATTTTTTATATTTTTTAAATTTTGTAATAAAAAAATCATAATTAATTATTTACTTGTAAAAAAATTACAAAAAAATGTGCATCACATCTGGACATGAGTCCTCTACTTATATCTAAAATCTTATAAAAAAATATCATCATTTTATTGTGGTTTGGGTGGTTAGGCAGACACCTACTTCTTATTTTTTCCCTAAAATTTAAGTACTACTGCATTGAAATTTCAAATTTTCACTAAATAGACTTGTTTTTTTAAATAAACCTAGTAGTTTAGAAACTACATTCAATTTGCTACAGATTCGATTCTTACATATTTTTGAAATAAGATAGATAACTTATTCAAATTTTTATGTCAAGTTTCCTAACTCTAATTTTTTTATTTTTCTCCACTTAAGGGGTTGTTTTTTCCATGATGATCTTGCACATACCCTTATAATGTTTTCATTCTACAAAAATGCAAACACCCTTTGGAATATTTCTTGATATTCAAAGCAAACAATGCCTCTTGTAAAATTTTAGAAACTTTGAGGTGCTAAGACATATATTACCTTTACAAAATCCACACCTTCTTGGTGAATGATACTTAATACATCTGATGGGTTCACATCTTTGTCCAAATTCTCTAGCAATATAACATGTGAGGAAATGAATAACTTGTGTTGGTCCTGCAACTCTTCTTCCCTTATAGGTTGAGAAGTAACATTCATAGAAATTTCTCCCATAGCTTGCTCCAAGATATTACATTTTCCTTTGTTATTAACAATTTTCATACCCCCACAATGTAATTTTTTGCATGACTTGTATGGCTGCTGAGTGGTATGTTTTGAATTTCCAACATGACTGAGTTTACTTCGTGACCTGTAATTAGTAAATCATCTTTTAATGGTTCTAAGCAATCATTGAAATATTCAATATGGTCAAATGAGCTAGTAGCTAACTCTTTACACACTGAGTAGCATCCAATGCATACCACTTGGCTACAATAATAAGGAGTTTTACCAAGCACATCACAAATATATCTACCACATTCTACACAGTACTCATGGCTTAGCATAAAGTGGTTATAACATGGGAAACAATTCCTAGAGCTTCATTATTTTTACCCACATCTCCTTGCTCCTTTCCACAAGAAATACTCCCTTTTATTGGATTTTTTATTGAATTTCTCTCATCATCTCTAAGTTGTTTTCCTTGGGACTTCCCCATAGAATCTGATATGAAAAAATGTATGCCCACACTAGCTTTATTCTCTCTATTACAGGTAACATCTTCATCAGCATAAAATTCTGATAAGAAGGGATACTTCCTCTTTTTAGGTGACACGCTATGGTGTTTTCAATCCATCTAAAGGTTGTTCACATCTAGTGTTTTTTCCATGGATTTGAATATAACTAATTAGCAAACTCATTTGTGGCCTTGGGTTCTGTACTTCTGCACTATGAGAAAATAGTGGAAGCATTCATGACCCAATTCTTGGTTACATCCTAGTTATTCTGTACTTTCGTGTTTAGAGGACACACAATTACAATATCATTTTTTTTCATGTCTCCACTCTCATGTCTTCAATTAGCACATGAGATGGAATTTTATTACAATTTCCTAACCTTGTTGACCAATCTTCTAAGAATTCTTTGTTTCTATAATTTAATATTTGCATCCCCCATCCTAGAGAAATAAGCATGATCATTATCACTATTGCCTACTACATTGCCATCAATACCACAATTCTTCCCTAACCTAGGGGATCCATCATCAATCTAGCCTCCAAAAATTCCATCTACAAAGAAATTGGTACCATTTCTTAAAACAAACCCATCCTTGGAATCTCCCATAAGAATGGGTATACACACAAGTGAATCCTTTCTATTTTCTAAATATTTTACAACATCCTTAATTAGAGGGTACCTTTGAATTTTCTTAGACTATAATAAATAGATGTTCTCACAGTATATGGGTGTCCTTTCTCTTTTAGATGGACCAGCAAGCCATAAAAATTCATAGATATAGTTACACTACTCCTCTCCATTTACAAATATATGTTTTTCTTTTGACCTACTCACCTACAACCAACTACCTTTTGTTAACCATGAATTATTGATACTAAATTCTTACTACTTCAATTCTGGGTGTGTACTACCTAAAGACATGTACCTAGTGATTTTATGTATAACATGTATTGCATTGTGCACCATATGACAAGAACTCATGTAAATCACCGGGAGACCCCATTTCTTGGAACCATTTTTTGAAACAACCCACGAGATTGCAAATTTCACCTAATTGGCAAGCTAGTGGGCCCACTAGCTTGCCAATTCAATGAAATTGACAACCTAGTGCCCTGTTTGGAAAAATGGGACCAAGAAATGGGGTACATCATCAGCAGACCACATTTCTTGGACCCATTTTTTCAAACAATCCAAGTTAGGTTGCCAATTTTACCGAATTTGCAAGCTAGTGGGCCCACTAGAAGTTAGGTTACCAATTTCATCGAATTGGCAAGCTAGTGGGCCCACTAAATTGCCAATTCGACAAAATTAGCAAACTAACTTGGCTTGTTTGAAAAAATGGGTCCAAGAAATGGGGTCTCCCAATGATGTACATTACAGGGAGACCACATTTCTTAGACCCAATTTTTCAAATAGGCCACTAGGTTGCCAATTTCACTGAATTAGCAAGCTAGTGGGACCGCTAGCTTGCCAATTTAGTGAAATTGGTAACCTAACTTGGCCTATTTGAAAAAATGGGTCCAAGAATGTCAATTTCACCAAATTGGCAAGCTAGTGGACTTGTTTAAAAAAATGGGTCAAAGAAATGGGGTACATCACCAAGAGACCCCATTTCTTGGACCCATTTCTTCAAATAAGCCAAGTTAGGTTGCCAATTTAATGAAATTAGCAACCTAACTTGGCTTATTTGAAGAAATGGGGTCTCCCAATGATTTACATCAAAATTCACGGAGAGACCCCATTTCTTGGACCCATTTTTTCAAACATACCACTACATTACCAATTTCATAGAATTGGCAAGCTAGTGGGCCCACTAGTTTGCTAATTCGATGAAATTGACAACCTAACTTGGCCTTTTTGAAAAATGGATCTAAGAAATGGGGTCTCTTAGCGATTTACATCCCCATTTACATCACTAGGAGACCCCATTTCTTGGACCCATTTTTTCAAACAAGCCTCTACATTGCCAATTTCACTAAATTGACAAGCTAGTGAGCATGTTTGAAAAAATGGGTCCAAGAAATGGCGTACATCACTAGGAGACCCCATTTCTTGGACCCATTTTTCTCAAATAGGCCACTACATTTCCAATTTCACCAAATTGGCGAGCTAATGGGCCCACTGGCTTGCCAATTTAGTGAATGTGGCAACCTAACTTGGCCTATTTGAAAAAATGGGTACAAGAAATGGGATCTCTTAGTGATGTAAATCATCGAGAGACCCCATTTGAGAGACTCCATTTCTTGGACCTAGTAAATCTTCAGGAGACCCCATTTCTTGGACCCATTTTTTCAAACAGGCCACTACGTTGCCATTTTCGCTGAATTGGCAAGCTAGTGGGCCCACTAGCTTTAATTCGGTGAAATTGGAAACCTAACTTGGCCTATTTGAAACAATCACTGGGAGACCCCATTTCTTGGACCCATTTTTTCAAACAGGCCAAGTAAGGTTGCCAATTTCACCAAGTTGGCAAGCTAGTGGGCCCACTAGCTTGCCAATTCAGTGAAATTAGCAACATAGTGATTTGTTTGAAAAAATAGGTCCAAGAAATGGGGTCTCTTAGTGACTTACATCACAGGGAGACCCCATTTCTTAGACCCATTTTTTCAAACAGGCTATCTTAAGTTGCTAATTTCGCTAAATTGGCAAGCTAGTGCTTGCCAGTTTAGTGAAATTGGCAACCTAACATGGCTTGTATGAAAAAATGAGTCCAAGAAATGGGGTCTTAGAAATGGGGTCTCATGGTGATGTACCTCATTTCTTGGACCCATTTTTTCAAACAAGACCACTAGCTTGCCAATTCGGTGAAATTGGAAATGTAGTGTAACTTGGCCTATTTGAAAAAATGGGTCCAAGAAATGGGGTCTCCCAGTGATTTACATCACCGGGTGACCCCATATTTTCAAATAGGTCACTATGTTGCCAATTTCACCGAATTGGCAAGCTAGTGGGCCCACTAGCTTGCCAATTCAATGAAATTGACAACCTAACTTGGCCTATTTGAAAAAATGGGTCCAAGAAATGGGGTCTTCCAATGAAATCACTAGGAGACCCCATTTATTTGATCTAATAAATCACCGGGAGACCCCATATTTTGGACCCATTTTTTCAAATAGGCCATTATGTTGCCAATTTCACCTAATGGCAAGCTAGTGGTCCCATTAGCTTGCCAATCGGTGAAATTGGCAACCTAACTTGGCCTGTTTGAAACAATCATCAAGAGACCCCATTTCTTGAACCCATTTTTTCAAACAGGCCAAGTTAGGTCTCTAATTTCACTGAATTGGCAAGCTAGTGGCCCACTAGCTTACCAATTCAGTGAAATTGGCAACGTAGTGGCCTGTTTAAAAAATGGGTTCAAGAAATGGGGTCTCTCGGTGATTTACACCACTAGGAGACCCTATTTCTTGGACCCATTTTCTCAAATAGGCCATGTTAGGTTGTCAGTTTCACCAAATTGACAAGCTAGTGCTTTCCAATTCGGTGAAATTGGAAACCTAACTAGGCCTATTTGAAAAAATGGGTCTAAGGAATGGGGTCTCCGGGTGATGTACCCCATTTCTTGGACCCATTTTTTCAAACAACCCCACTAGCTTGCCAATTCGATGAAATTGACAATGTAGTCTAACTTGGCCTGTTTGAAAAAATGGGTCCAAGAAATGGGGTACATCACCAAGATACCCCATTTCTTGGACCCATTTTTTCAAACAAGCCAATACGTTCCCAATTTCATTGAATTGGAAAGCTAGTTGGCCCATCAACTTGCCAGTTCAATTAAATTGGCAACCTAGTGGGTTGTTTGAAAAAATGGGTCCAAGAATGGGGGTCTCCTAGTGATTTACATCACTAGGAAACCCCATTTCTTAGATCCATTTTTTCAAACAACCCAAGTTACCTTGTAAATTTCACCAAATTGAAAAGCTAGTGGGCCCACTAGCTTGCCAACCTAGTGGGTTGTTTGAAAAAATGGTTCCAAGAAATGGGATCTCATGGCAATGTAGATAGTGATTTAAGGTACTACTTGTATGAAAAATTCCTCAAAGAAATGGTGTCTCATGGTGACCTACATCACTATGAGACCCCATTTCTTTGAGGCATTTTTTCATATAATGAGCACTAAGCTCGCTACCTTTTCAATGCGTCAATGTGGTAGCATTGACAAGGTAGTGCTCGTTGTATGAAAAATGCCTCAAAGAAATGGAGTCTACCAGTGATGTAAATCATCGTGAGACCCCATTTCTTTGAGGCATTTTTTCATACAATGAGTAGTACCTTGTCAATGTGTCAATTTGGTAGCATTGACAAGGTAGTGCTCATTGTATGAAAAAATTCCTCAAAGAAATGGGGTCTCACAATGTTGTAGTGCCCGTTGTATGAAAAAATTCCTCAAATAAATGGGGTCTCATGGTGATGTACATCACCGTGAGACCCCATTTCTTTGAGGCATTTTTTCATACAACAAGCACTACCTATCACCATGAGACCCCATTTCTTTGAGGCATTCTTTTATACAACAAGCACTACCTTGTCAATATGTCAATGTGGTAGCATTAACAAGGTAGTACTCGTTGTATGAAAAAACATCACCATGAGACCCAATTTCTTTGAGGCATTTTTTCATAAAATGAGAACTGCCTCGTCAATGCGTCAATGTGGTCGCATTAACAAGGAAGTGCTTGTTATATGAAAATACCTCAAATAAATGGGGTCTCACATTGATGTACATCAATGTAAGACCCCATTTCTTTGAGGCATTTTTTCATACAACGAGCACTACCTTGTAGTAGGGAGTGGTGGAGGGATATGCGGGTAGAGAGAGATAGGTGAGATAGAGAGAAGAAGAGAGAGATAGAGATAGAGGGAAGGAGTGAGGGTGGGAAAGAGAGGGGAGGAAGGGAGAGGTAAAGAGGGATAGGTGAGATAAAGATAAGTAGAGAGAGAATGGTGATATATAGAGAAGGAGAGATTTACAAAGATGGAAAGATAGAATGGTGAGATAGAGAGGAGAGAGTGAGAGAGAGAGGGTGAGGGAGGAGGGAGAGATAACAAGAGACAGATTTAGAGGGAGGGAGAGGAGAGATGGATATTAGATAGAGTAAAAGGTAGGGAGGGAGATATCTAGTGAGAGAGAGAGAGGTAAATAGAAAGAGGGTGAGGGAAGATAAAGATAATTAATGAGGGAAGGAGAGGTAGAGAGGGAATAAGGGAGGGAGGGAGATAAGTGAGATAGAGAGGTGTAGAGAGAGTGATAGGGATTGATGGATGGAGAGGTAGGTAGAGAGGAATTAGGGAGATAGAGAGTAGGGAGGGAAGGAGAGAGATAGGTATAGATGGAGAGAGTGGGAGGTGAGATAAAGAGTAATAGAGAGAGTGATAGGTTGTGATGGATCGAGAGGTAATTAGAGA
>VDFB02193867.1:7074603-7131916 GCA_007258455.2 Sequoia sempervirens | reverse complement strand
AGAGAGAGAGAGTTCTTGATATCAAGGGAGAGAGAGTCAGATAAAGGGATGGAGATAGTGAAAGAGAGGTCTAGAGTGTAAGCGATAAAAAATGAGTGAGATAGAGAGAAATAATACAACTCATTGATTACTAAAATTTGACCTCCTGATTACTTAAATTTGACATGTTGATTAATGAAATTTGACTAAGTTTGAAATTTGTGAGATCTTCTAAAAACTAGAATTTGCATTATAACTCCTAGAGATCCAGAGCCACTCTCAAACATCCTAAAACTATATATATGAATATAACTTAAAGTATTATAAGAAATTAAACATTCATATGTAAATGTCAAGATAACAAGAAAAAATAAAAATAAATGAAAAATAAATTTAATGTAGACCAAAATCTAAGTGTGTTATAACACGCTCATGTTTTGTCTTACTTTGGGAATCCCCAAGCCTCGTTCGTGCTCACCGTCAAGTTTGCATGTGTTTCAAGATCGAACAAATCAAACATCTAGGTAATGTTAGGCTCTCTCTTAGCTATCTAACGATGTAATTTTTTTCACATTTTGAAAATTTTAAGCCTTTGATCTATAATTTATTTTGTTTGTGTCCCTTTTTTTAGAAAAACCCAGTGTTTGGTATTTTTTTTGTTATAAACTAACCATTCATCAAAATTTCAAATAAATTACATTTTTAAAAACTAGACTCTAGTAGAGCCTTTTAAAAAAAATTAAAATCTTGACCATGTCCTTGTTTTGATCATGATTCTGAGCCATCATGTCCAGGGGTTGGGTTAGGGTTTTGGGCTAAAAACCCTCATTTTAAAAATTTTGGTTTTGAACCCTTGGGCATTCTATTTCTGCATTGACTCATTACTCCCAGTTCTCAGTCTTTTAAGTTGTTACTTGAGCCATTTCAATCATGTTTTAACCAGCCCCTTGGTGTAGGTCTGTTGGTCACCAAGTGCCTTTACATTGATTCAATTCTTCCATGGTTGGGTTAAATATTTCACATAATAAACAAGTCTTAATTCATCATCCCAAAGGGTTTGGATGTCATCAACCTAGTCATGGCTCCATTTTAAGACTAACAATTGTGCATGTGCAGATTTTTCTAGCCATTAGATCAACAAGTTAGATCATGGTCGTTCCTCACCCAACGCACATAAATAAAATAATAGTTTCTCAAAAGTGGTGAGGTCAGTAGGCGGTGGACGTGTGTCCCTCGGCAGATGTGGGGCCTGGTCTCTACTGTCAAGATCGACGCCAAAAGGGTTTCACATCAACAGTCACAATGGAGCACTGAGAGTTAATCTCAGCCATTCCATGTGGGTTTTGCAGGATATAAAAAATGGTTTATTTAATCTCGTGAGGTCAATGAATGTGTGACACATGTACTTCTTTCTTGGTCTGGAAGATGGTGGTGGAGCCCAGAGATGGATGAGTTGGCATTTGGCTGGCCAACTTTCATCAACTGAAGGTTTGGCAGATGGTGCTGATGGGAATTCAACCAAGACTGACTCAATTTGAGTCATGTGGCATGCGACATCATCAGGAGATCGAGGGCCATTATTTAAAACCAAAGATGTGAGCATGATAGTCATTTTTCTTCGCATGAGTGAGCATTAATGGCAGGGGCACCTGCAGAATTAATCTGGTTCGATCCTAATGCATGCAAATTATTACTCTCCTATAATCATTGAGGATGATACACATATTTTGATGCACCTGAGTGATTAATGGTCCTGATGCAAAATCCAATGGTTGATCATCTGGTTATTCCTGTGGGCATTCACTGAGCATTGATGATTGACACATTCTAGTTGCTAGATAAATAAAGTTGATGGCCTCTATTTTTCAACATTGCAATTAATAGATAAAATTTCTAAGCCCATGAGGAGAGTGGTGATCATTCCAGTCTGCACTTGTGAAGTCCCAGTGCTCTCAATATATCTCCATTGAAAATGAGTAATTTTTTTGCTTCAGCTTCCCCTATATGGAGGTATCATAGACTCTGTTTGTAGGAATTACAATATGATGCCCCAAAAGATGATAAAAGCATGCCTAAAGTTCCTTTTACTTTGAGAAAGAAGACAAGGGCTGGGAAGAAGTCCGCACAGAACGTCATCAAGTGTGCCTATCATTTGAGAAGCATAATTGTTTCAAAGGAATTGGTCAAGGGGAAAGGGAAGAAGTTTGGTAGGCCTAAGAGGGAAGCAACGAGGAAGAAACAATACCATCAAGCCTATTTGGGAAAGCATCATTCGTCCATTGAAGTCTCAAGTGATCCCTTAGAAAGTGTGACTAAGATTGATTCAGGTTATCACAAGTATCTTATGGTCATGACTGAATCAATAGACTCGGATGATAAGGTGGTGGTGGTTTCCCATATTTCTGTAAGGACACCAAGTGGTTGTGCTTATTCTGTTACTGACAAGGACATTAATGAAGAAGAAGTGGTCGCTTCTCCTACCACTATGAGGACACAAAGTGGGCATGTGTATTTTGGTTCTGATTCAGTGGGATTGCTTCTTGGGTTCAAGTTTTTGTGCTTTGGTGATAATATTGTTGTGGTGATTGTTCTAGCCTTCTCTACATATGTGGTTTTTGTCTTTTGTGCTAACTCAGGTGCTTTCTCGTCGATATAATGATGAATATGTTTGTTCACATGGATGTGGAATCTTAAGGCTCTACAATGGTTAACAATGATTTTGGTGGTATCGGTTGGCTTCTTCGACTGATGATGTGAAATTTTGTTTCCCATGTTATGAAAAATGATTATGTCTAACTATTCAGGGAATATTTCAAATGAAATGAAATTTGTTTTGAAATGAAATTGTAATTGTAATTGTGCCATATGCTTGTTTCTCCCTTGATTTATAAAAGGGAATTCAAGGCTCATTATGGGGAGTTCAAATTTTGAGTCTCTTAATGGTCTAAGTAAGAGCTATGCTCAAGAAAAAGTATACTCTATAGAATACTGATGAATATAATAGTAGGAAGTCTAGGGTATGAGTACTGTTTGTAATGATCTTAAATAGTTTTATAGCCTTGCTATAGATATGAATGAAAATCCTAGTTCTAAGACTTATACTCTCCTGTGTAATTCTCTCGCATATCATAAATGAAAATATCAATGATCTTTTGGTTTACCTTCAGTTGTTTCAATTGATGTGAGTGTTCATTTTTGCTTCAATTCAAAGAATTGATTAGATGATTAAATGAGGTCACAGGTTTGTGAGGAAGAGTTTAGGATTTGGTAACAATTTACATTTTAAAAACTATGAATTGTCATATTACAAAGCAATATGATAAATAGCCCACCAATGTCTGAGTTAAATGGCTAATATATTATTGATTGTTACAAATTTGACTCTATTTTCCCAATAGATGAAGCACTGGTTTTTTTATTAAAATATTTTAAAGATAAATGAGCTAATAATACACCTGACTAGAGATTCAAAGTGAGAATCAAAATCATTAAAAATATTTCAATTACAATGTATGAATTTGAAGTACCACCTAGTTCCTAGCAATAGATAGAAATTTGCTCAAAGGATTGCCAAACCTTTGGTGAACAATGTCTATTTGCACTTGATAGGAATTGATATGTGCTTAGAAGTGATCTCAATCAAATAAATATCACATGAAAACAATAAGGAATACCCTCCTTGGTCTCCTAGATCCTAAAGAGTAGGATTAGGGGCCTCAGAATCCTTACTCATTTGTTGGCCACTAACTTTGCTAATTCTTGAGCATAAGGGTTGGCTACCCTTTAGAGGATTTCAAAGTTTTGTTTGAAAAAACACCAATAGGATTGGAAACTCTCCTGGGGATAATTTTCATTCTCTAGTCATAGATTTTTGTATCACAGAGTCAAGCATTTTGTGGATCTGAACATCTTGTTCAGATGTTGAAAAGTCCTTAGACCTGGAAAAGATTTAGTTGCAGCAAAGATCAAAGGATTTGAATATGACTTCATTGTTGGAGAAGACCCAACATGAGATTTACCTTTGAGAGAACTTCACATTGCTTGAAGTTCAATCCGTTGTGAAAAGAGGTGGTGACTCTGTCTAAAGAACCTGTTGGAGATGTGAAGAAAAGTTCTAGATCTGCAAACAATTTTCAATCAGGAACAAATGTTAATAACTACTACAAATTTTGAGGTATTCTAATAAATCTAAAGAAAATATTATATGTTTCCAAAAAAATTATGAGAAATTGTAATGACCTAGTCCTTGCGTAAATTAAAACTTTCCAATTCTCAATTTATACATGTAAAGGTAACAAGTAACTAAGACAATACAATAAAAAAATTCCTTTCTTTATTGATAAATACATACAAGTTACAATATGTTTCCACATGAATTTCATTTCCATTGCAAATATAAATCAGAGATCAAAAGTAAAATAGTTACATACATAGCTCATAAGCTTTTGCACACATAGAAGTAAGAAGGTCTAGGAGTATGTCCTTTCAAATCTTGGTACATCGGCCACTTACTGTGGAGGAGAAACATCACTCGGGCGCTTTTCCGCCAACCATGAACTTATAATGTTGTCCCTCACACACCTATCATTAGATAGATGGCCCTCCCTTCGAAGATGAGATTAGTAAGGTATCCTTTAATGATTACCAACTGAGCATAGTGTTGTGTCCTACACATCTAGTACCTTGCTATTTCACAATCTCAAACTAGTATTCGGATCACAATGAATTGATAGTGTAGTCTCAACTATCTCACACCTAGGTGGATGTCGTACCTTTCACTACTTTGGCCAAAGTATTCTCATTCTGTACTTCGAATGAAGGTCATCTATCATAAACACTACTCAGGGCCGATTTGACTTGAGGCTTCCTTACTCTATGCATAGGTTTTGTCCTTCAATGGGTGAATCCGTCACCCCAGACATCCTACAACCATACTATCCTACTAGGAATGAAAAGCATAACATGTAACTATAAAATCCTTCTCCTATACCGGAAACCAAAAATTCCTAGGAGTTACACAAGCTTCGTCGAGTTAACCTATTAATTAAAGTTGTGGATTGTTTATATTTTCATGATGCATTCAAACCCATCCTAGTATTAGTATCTAATTCAATCATATTCTCCTTATATGGAGATAATACAAATAAAGCCATTTATTCTTCAATGCATCAGTAAATTCTAACATAAGCCGTACATTATTGAATGCAAGAGCTAATAGTATAGTACATGCAAAAATCTATTCCTATTTCACAAATTTTCCCCTTGTTTAGTGATTCATCAGCAACTCTATAATTAAAGCAATTCTTTTATAAAGTATTTCCAAGTATACCATATAGAACTACCTTCATTCCCTATTTTTTTTCAATGAAAGCGGACTCTTACTTGTAAATTCTTCTAAACAAAAGAAGAATGGCAGTTTTATGAAAAGTAATAGAGATAACATGCCTGACAAGAACTTTCCACAGGTGTTGATCAAGTGTGAGGTTACTACTCCTTTAGCCTTCAGCCAAAGAACTTCCAGCTAGCTCTGTTGATGAACTCTTAACACAACTATTGATAATTTCAATATGCTATTCTCAGTTTTAATGAATGCTAAACAGAATACACTCTTAGCAGATTCAAGGACTCACTCTACAAATGATAAACACTCTAAATTTTCTCTCAAATAAGATAAATGTTCTCACAACATAAGCTCTCTTAGTAGATTTAAACTCACTCTATAATGATGAACTCAATTCTCTCACAAATGAATAACTCAACTCCAAATTTGTGTGATCACTCATAGTAAATGAAAAACTCACAATAGAATGGATTCTTGTTGCGGAAAGAGGGATTTTGAATTCCAAGATAGTGTATTGAAGAGTGGGTTGGGCGGGATTTTATAGCATCCTCTGTTTAACAAAATCCTCAATACCAGTTATGTAATCTACAAACACAACAATTTGATTAATTCCATTATGAAATGTGTCATTCTTCTGAGGTGAATCGACCTTCTTTAGTTGACAACAAACAGAGAAAGTTTCAAACTGCATATGGTGAAAATGGTGAATTGTGACACCTACAGGAGTTGCATATTTTCAAACTATTTTGACATAAATGGTTTGAAAGATTCGTTCTAAAGAAGAGGTCGATCCTACAATACTCCCATGTTGCCATTTTTGTTGCTAAAAGAACAACGTTTGCATCTTTCTCATAGACCAATTCCCTTCCTGTGCACTTCAGGCGCGATTTCCTTCTCACGGCATTTCTTCTTTTTTTTTTGACATATTCAAATGTTTTATTAAAGTCACAAATGATATATTTATCATTACGTTTCATTCATCAAAGATGCGATTTAAAATGGTGATTTAATATTTCCATTCGAAATGTTTTCATGGGATATGGCGTTTCATTTTAAAATGATTTAAGGCTCCAAAATAAATCGCCTTTAATAGCTAAGGTTCGATACTCATATTTGACTTATTCAAATATTTCCCAAGTAATAATATAAAGTCTTTAAATAAGACTTTTCTATGCAATGTAAAAATCATTTTACAATTTTACCAAGGTATTAAATTTAACTTCCAAAATTACCAAGGGTAATATAAAATTGATTTCCTAAATCACTTAAGGTAATAATATTAAATTCATTTATTCTTATATATTTAATATATATGTTTATATATTTTTATTATACATTTATTTACTCGGATGTATATGTATATATATATATATTTAAATATTACTATTTAAATATATTTACATATACACATATATATTTAAGTAAAACTATAATATAAATATATATGTATATATTATTAAATATATAAACATTTACATATTTAATATTTACACTTATACGTATTATTTGTTACATATGTATATTGCGAGCCAGTCAACATACTTTCAATATACATACATACGTATTCATGTAAATATGATTATATGTAAATTCTAATCAAATATTATTATTAACATCATTATTCACAGGCAATAGGTAACGTGGGTATGTATATATATGTATATCACTGTACGCAGTGTACACGTAAATGTATGTATACCATGTCGACAAGTACATATGGGCATATCCATCTGTCAAACATACATATGTATTGACATGTATTTTCATATGGATAGGTGTACATTATATACATGGATACACATACTCACTTGACCTATTAACATATATCTATTCACGTCTTCCACATTAAGCACAGTAAGTCAGACAAATGAGTAATAATCAATTTCAAAGCATAAAGAAGTAAACATAACTCCTAAAGCCTAAGGATGACTTATCTAGACCAACACAATTGACTTGGTTTCTTAGAACCTATACTGACATGTGTGTGTATGCTCAATTTGGTAATCGTTACTGTTTACCCGACCAAGTTCCTCCCCGAATGATGTCTCTCCTCTATCCGGAGGAACAGTCTTCATCCTTGCACACCATGACATGACATCGGAGTCATATGCTCATAACAAGGTAAAAACATCTCACAAGTTAGAATAACATTATTCCATAATTGTATGCAACATTTAATCAAGAATTAAATCAATAGAAGTAACAATCAAATGAAACCATCATTTAAACATGACACATTCATTTAATAACAAGATCAATCATGTTTTATTCATCACAAAGATTCAAACATTACAATCAATTGCCCTATGCAATACTTAGCTATAAAATCAGGGTGTAACATACTTCCCCCCTTAGGAATCATCATCCCCAATGAACTAAGGTATTATTCAAAAGCTTAAAAACATGACTCTACATTTATTCTACACTCTTCAAATTTTCAAGAATGTTTGATTGGTGTAATTTGGACATCAACTTTTCCATCACTCATGGTAGTGTGTTTCCTCTGCTGAAACATGGCCTTTTGAGTAGGCAGTGAGTTGCCATGCTGTGTACCAAAAGTTTTGTTAGGGCATTCATTTGCATAAAGATTACCTCTACAAATAAAGCATCCTGCTCTTGGTCCTCTTTTCTCTATGATTTCCCCAATCTTATTATCATCTTCACTAGCATTTCTAGTGTCATTATACCTAGAGTTGTCTCTTTTCCAGTGTCTTCTGAATTCCTTCTCATTGAAGCGAGATCTCTTCCCCTTTTTCCTTGCTATATCTTGCGCAAATTCTTCCTTCTTGGGGGAAATCTTGTCGAGGACTTCAGTTTCCTTCTTTTGTTCTTCACCTTCATAGTGATTGGAGTCTGCCTTAAGCTTATGTTCCCGCTTAATGGCTTTTTCATACACAAGGTCCATTGTGGTTGGACCATGCATATCAACTTCACCTCCAATATTTTTGTTCAGTCCCAAGATGAATTTCCTAATCTGGAATCATTCATCTTTATGATAGATAGGAACATATCAAAGAAGCTGAGTAAACTTCTCCTAGTACTCGTTGACTGACATGGTCCCTTGCCTCAATTCTTGAAAGTCAGAAATTTTTTGGTCATAATAAAGTTGTGGCAACCACCGCTTAGGGAAGATCTCAACGAACTCTTCCCAAGTCAGCTTCTAGGAATTTATATCCAATTCCAGTTTCTTGTTCATCCACCAGTTCGAGGCTTCACCCGCTAACTGATAAGCACCCCAAGCTTCATTAGTAAATTCATCATAATTTCTTATTTCAAAGTACTTTTCCATTTGTACTAACCAGGTTTCAGCTTCATCACCTCCGACACTTCCATCAAATTTTGGAGGGTATATCTTCTTCATATCCTTTGTTAACTCAGTGGACACTTGTTTCTTCTTCTTCTCAATAGATAGAGTTGGAGATTTCTCCTTCTCATGGTTATGATTAATGTCTTCTCCATGTGAAGAACTTTCATTATTGATGATAGGTATCTCAACTGCTTTTTCCTTTTCAAGACTGGATAATCTTGCCAGAATCTAATCCAGCTTTGCTTCCATTCCTGTTGGTTCTTGTTCCTCTTCATGACTTGTTCCAGGAATATTTCTCATCCTCTCATACACTTTCACCATGATTTAAAAGTTCACTTAAACCTGAATATTTAATACAAGTTAGCCTAATTAAACTTTTATCTATCTTTTGGTAAGCATATAAGCACACATTCACAAGATTTTCATGCAAGTTTTGGTTTACCACTTTCGCTTATTGACTATAATATTTTGCACATTCCCTCAACTGAATGTTTCAAGTATGATCATGGTTTATGCAACCCTATCATTATTTTCTAAACTAAAATACCCTTTCGGGATTCTAAGCAACTACTTGTACACAATATGTTATTTAAAAATCAAAATCCTATAAGTCAAGTTTTCCAAAAACGTTGTTTACTTTGATGAGTTTATCCACTTAGAACATTATGTTACATCTACTAACATAATCAGATCGATCTGTCTTATGTTCTATCATTTTCCTCTGAAATCTAAAGAGAGTATGTATGTGCTACCAATGATGACATCCGATCTTCATTTCCTGGTATACTGGACATTACTTTGCCTCATTTCGTGCAGCCTCTTACTCTATCTTTTCCTAGGTTTTAGTGGTTTCACATCCAACAATTTCCGTTGTCGTTCCGATGTCTTAACTTAGACATTAATTCCCTTGTTTCATTTCTCAAATTCTCATAGACTTAAAGTTGTTTTATACCAAATCCAAAAGTTTTCGACTCTAGGGTCGATTCTTAACTAGTCACATTTTTAAAAAAGTTACAAGGAACCTAACCTTCCTTTTCACTTCTCTAAATTCTTTTCTCTTGCCTTTGCAGCACAAGAACTTTTCAACCATTATCTTCTGATAAGGTTTATGCATTGTTGCGTAATGAGCTCATAGATTTCAGTGTAGAACCTGGTAGCTCTGATACCACATGTAAAGACCTAGTCCTTTTGTAAATTAAAACTTTCCAATTCTCACTTTATACATGTAAAGGTAACAAGTAACTAAGACAATACAATACAAATTTTCCTTTCCTTATTGATAAATACATACAAGTTACAATATGTTTCCACATGAATTTCATTTCCATTGCAAATATAAATCAGAGATCAAAAGTAAAACAGTTACATACATAGCCCGTAAGCTTTTGCACAAATAGAAGTAAGAAGGTCCATGAGTCTGTCCTTTCAAATCTTGGTACATCGGCCACTTGCTGTGGAGGGGAAACATCACTCGGACACTTTTCTGCCAACCATAGACTTATAATGCGGTCCCCTACACACCTATCGTTAGATAGATGGCCCTCCCTTCGAAGAAGAGATTGGTAGGGTATCCTTTCACGATTACCAACTGAGCATAGTTTTGTGTCCTACACATCTAGTACCTTGCTATTTCACAATCTTGAACTAGTATTCGGATCACAATGAACTGACAGTGTAGTCTCAACTATCTCACACCTAGGTGGATGTCGTACCTTTCACTACTTTGGCCAAAGTATTCTCATTCAGTACTTCGAATGAAGGTCATCTATCATAAACACTACTCAGGGCTGATTTGACTTGAGGCTTCCTTACTCTATGCATAGGTTTTGTCCTTCAATGGGTGAATCCATCACCCCAGACATCCTACAACCATACTATCCTACTAGGAATGAAAAGCATAACATGTAACTATAAAATCCTTCTCCTATACCGGAAACCAAAAATTCCTAGGAGTTACACAAGCTTCGTCGAGTTAACCTATTAACTAAAGCTGTGGATTGTTTATATTTTCATGATGCATTCAAACCCATCCTAGTACTTAGTATCTAATTCAATCATATTCTCCTTATATGGAGATAATACAAATAAATCCATTTATTCTTCAATGCATTAGTAAATTCTAGCATAAACTGTACATTATTGAATGCAAGAGCTAATAGTATAGTACATGCAAAAATCTATTCCTATTTCACAAATTTTCCCCTTGTTTAGTGATTCATCAGCAACTCTATAATTAAAGCAATTCTTTTATAAATTCTTTCCAAGTATACCATATAGAACTACCTTCATTCCCTATTTTTTTTCAATGAAAGTGGACTCTTACTTGTAAACTCTTCTAAACAAAAGAAGAATGGTAGTTTTATGAAAAGTAATAGAGATAACATGCCTGACAAGAACTTTCCACAGGTGCTGATCAAGTGTGAGGTTACTACTCCTTTAGCCTTCAGCCAAAGAACTTCCAGCTAGCTCTATTGATGAACTCTTAACACAACTATTGATAATTTCAATCTTCTATTCTTAGTTTTAATGAATGCTAAACATAATACACTCTTAGTGGATTTAGGGACTCACTCTACAAATGATAAACACTCTGAATTTTCTCTCAAATAAGATAAATGTTCTCACAACATAAGCTCTCTTAGAAAATTTAAACTCACTCTATAATGATGAACTCAATTATCTCACAAATGAAGAACTCAACTCCAAATTCGTGTGATCACTCACAGTAAATGAAAAACTCACAATAGAATGGATTCTCGTTGCAGAAAGAGGGATTTTGAATTCCAAGATAGTGTATTGAAGAGTGGGTTGGGAAACCTTTTATAGCATCCTCTGTTTAACAAAATCCTCATTACCAGGAATGTAATCTGCCAGAACAACAATTCTATTAATTCCATTATGAAATGTGTCATTCTTTTGAGGTGAATCGACCTTCTTTCTTTAATAGAAAACAGAGAAAGTTTCAAACTACATATGGTTAAAATGGTGAATCGTGACACCTACAGGAATTGCATATTTTTAAGGTATTTTGACATAAATGGTTTGAAAGATTCATTCTAGAGAAGAGTTCGAGCCTACAATACTCCCATGTTGCCATTTTTGTTGCTAAAAGAACAGCGTTTGCATCATTCTCATAGACCAATTCCCTGCCCGTGCACTTCAGGCGCGATTTCCTTCTCACGGCATTTCTTTTTTTTTTTTTGACATATTCAAATGTTTTATTAAAGTCACAAATGATATATTTATCACTGCGTTTCATTCATCAAAGATGCGATTTAAAATGGTGATTTAATATTTCCATTCGAAATGTTTTCACGGGATATGGCGTTTCATTTTAAAATGATTTAAGGCTCCAAAATAAATCGCCTTTAATAGCTAAGGTTCGATACTCATATTTGACTTATTCAAATATTTCCTAAGTAATAATATAAAGTCTCTAAATAAGACTTTTCTATGCAATGTAAAAATCATTTTACAATTTTACCAAGGTATTAAATTTAACTTCCAAAATTACCCAAGGTAATATAAAATTGATTTCCTAAATCACTTAATGTAATAATATTAAATTCAATTATTCTTATATATTTAATATATATGTTTATATATTTTTATTATAGATTTATTTACTCCAATGTATATGTATATATATATATATTTAAATATTACTATTTAAATATATTTACATACACACATATATATTTAAGTAAAACTATAATATAAATATATATGTATATATTATTAAATATATAAACATTTACATATTTAAATATTTACACTTATACATATTATTTGTTACATATGTATATTGCGAGCCAGCCAGAATACTTTCAATATACATACATATGTATTCATGTAAATATGATTATATGTAAATTCTAATCAAATAGTATTATTAACATTATTATTCACAGACAATAGGTAACGTGGGTATGTATATATATGTATATCACTATACGCAGTGTACACATAAATGTATGTATACCATGTCGACAAGTACATATGGGCATATCCATCTGTCGAACATACGTATGTATTGACATGTATTTTCATATCGATACGTGTACATTATATACATGTATACACATACTCACTCGACCTATTAACATATATCTAATCACATCTTCCCCGTTAAGCACAGTAAGCCAGACAAATGAGTAATCATCATTTTCAAAGCATAAAGAAGTAAACATAACTCCTAAAGCCTAAGGATGACTTATCTAGACCAACACAATTGACTTGGTTTCTTAGAACCTATACTGACATGTGTGTATGCTCAATTTGGTAATTGTTACTGTTTACTAGACCAATTTCCTCCCCGAATGATGTCTCTCCTCTGTCCAGAGGAACAGTCTTCATACATGCACACCATGACATGACATCAGCATTCATATGCTCATAACAAGGTAAAAACATCTCACAAGTTAGAATAACATTATTCCATAATTGTATGCAACATTTAATCAAGAATTAAATCAATAGAAGTAACAATCAAATGAAACCATCATTTAAATAGGACACATTCATTTAATAACAAGATCAATCATGTTTTATTCATCACAAAGATTCAAACATTACAATAAATTTCCCTATGCAATAGTAGCTATAAAATCGTGGTGTAACATACTTCCCCCCTTAGGAATCATTCTCCCCGATGAACTAAGGTATTATTTAAAAGCATAAAAACATGACTCTACTTTTATTCCACACTCTTGAAAGTTTCAAGAATGTTTGATTGGTGTAATTTGGACATCAACTTTTCCATCACTCATGGTAGTGTGTTTCCTCTGTTGAAACATGGCCTTTTGAGTAGGCAATGAGTTGCCATGCTGTGTACCAAAAGTTTTTTTAGGGCATTCATTTGCAAAATGATTACCTCTACAAATAAAGCATCCTGCTCTTGGTCCTCTTTTCTCTATGATTTCCCCAGTCTTATTATCATCTTCACTAGCATTTCTAGTGTCATTATACCTAGAGTTGTCTCTTTTCCAGTGTCTTCTGAATTCCTTCTCATTGAAGCGAGATCTCTTCCCCTTTTTCCTTGCTATATCTTGCGCAAATTCTTCCTTCTTGGGGGAAATCTTGTCGAGGACTTCAGTTTCCTTCTTTTGTTCTTCACCTTCATAGTGATTGGAGTCTGCCTTAAGCTTATGTTCCCGCTTAATGGCTTTTTCATACACAAGGTCCATTGTGGTTGGACCATGCATATCAACTTCACCTCCAATATTTTTGTTCAGTCCCAAGATGAATTTCCTAATCTGGAATCATTCATCTTTATGATAGATAGGAACATATCAAAGAAGCTGAGTAAACTTCTCCTAGTACTCGTTGACTGACATGGTCCCTTGCCTCAATTCTTGAAAGTCAGAAATTTTTTGGTCATAATAAAGTTGTGGCAACCACCGCTTAGGGAAGATCTCAACGAACTCTTCCCAAGTCAGCTTCTAGGAATTTATATCCAATTCCAGTTTCTTGTTCATCCACCAGTTCGAGGCTTCACCCGCTAACTGATAAGCACCCCAAGCTTCATTAGTAAATTCATCATAATTTCTTATTTCAAAGTACTTTTCCATTTGTACTAACCAGGTTTCAGCTTCATCACCTCCGACACTTCCATCAAATTTTGGAGGGTATATCTTCTTCATATCCTTTGTTAACTCAGTGGACACTTGTTTCTTCTTCTTCTCAATAGATAGAGTTGGAGATTTCTCCTTCTCATGGTTATGATTAATGTCTTCTCCATGTGAAGAACTTTCATTATTGATGATAGGTATCTCAACTGCTTTTTCCTTTTCAAGACTGGATAATCTTGCCAGAATCTAATCCAGCTTTGCTTCCATTCCTGTTGGTTCTTGTTCCTCTTCATGACTTGTTCCAGGAATATTTTGCTTCCTCTCATACACTTTCACCATGATTTAAAAGTTCACTTAAACTTGAATATTTAATACAAGTTAGCCTAATTAAACTTTTATCTATCTTTTGGTAAACATATAAGCATACATTCACAAGATTTTCATGCAAGTTTTGGTTTACCACTTTCGCTTATTGACTATAATATTTTGCACATTTGCTTAACTGAACGTTTCAAGTATGATCATGGTTTATGCAACCCTATCATTATTTACTAAACTAAAATACCCTTTTAGGATTCTAAGCAACTACTTGTCCACAATATATTATTTAAAAATCAAAATCCTATAAGTCAAGTTTTCCAAAAACGTTGTTTACTTTGATGAGTTTATCCACTTAGAACATTATGTTACATCTACTAACATAATTAGATTGATATGTCTTATGTTCTATCATTTTCCTCTGGAATCTAAAGAGAGTATGTATGTGCTACCAATGATGACATTCGGTCTTCATTTTCTAGTATACCGGACATTACTTTGCCTCATTCTGTGCAGCCTCTTACTCTATCTTTTCCTAGATTTTAGTGGTTTCTCATACAACAATTTCCATTGTCGTTCCGATGTCTTAACTTAGACATTAATTCCCTTGTTTCATTTCTCAAATTCTCATAGACTTAAAGTTTTTTGATACAAAATCCAAAAGTTTATGACTCTAGGGTTGATTCTTAACTAGTCCCATTTTTAAACAAGTTACAAGGAACCTAAGCTTCCTTTTCACTTCTCTAAGTTCTTTTCTCTTGCCTTTGCAGCACAAGAACTTTTCAACCATTATCTTCTGATAAGGTTTACGCATTGTTGCGTAATGAGCTCATAGGTTTTAGTGCAGAACCTGGTAACTCTGATACCACATGTAACGACCTAGTCCTTGCGTAAATTAAAACTTTCCAATTCTCACTTTATGCATGTAAACATAACAACTAACTAAGACAATACAATAAAAATTTTCCTTTCTTTATTGATAAATACATACAAGTTACAATATGTTTCCACATGAATTTCATTTCCATTGCAAATATAAATCAGAGATCAAAAGTAAAATAGTTACATACATAGCTCATAAGCTTTTTCACAAATAGAAGTAAGAAGGTCCATGAGTCCATCCTTTCAAATCTTGGTACATCGGCCGCTTGTTGTGGAGGAGAAACATCACTCGGGCGCTTTTCCGCCAACCATGGACTTATAATGTGGTCCCCCACACACCTATCGTTAGATAGATGGACCTCCCTTTGAAGAATAGATTGGTAGGGTATCCTTTAACGATTACCAACTGAGCACAGTGTTGTGTCCTACACATCTAGTACCTTGCTATTTCACAATCTTGAACTAGTATTCGGATCACAATGAACTGACAGTGTAGTCTCAACTATCTCACACCTAGATGGATGTCGTACCTTTCACTACGTTGGCCAAAGTATTCTCATTCAGTACTTCGAATGATGGTCATCTATCATAGACACTACTCAGGTCCGATTTGACTTGAGGCTTCCTTACTCTACGCATAGGTTTTGTCCTTCAATGGGTGAATCCATCACCCCAGACATCCTACAACCATACTATCCTACTAGGAATGAAAAGCATAACATGTAACTATAAAATCCTTCTCCTATACCGGAAACCAAAAATTCCTAGGAGTTACACAAGCTTCATCAAGTTAACCTATTAACTAAAGCTGTGGATTGTTTATATTTTCATGATGCATTCAAACCCATCCTAGTACTTAGTATCTAATTCAATCATATTCTCCTTATATGGAGATAATACAAATAAATCCATTTATTCTTCAATGCATTAGTAAATTCTAGCATAAACTGTACATTATTGAATGCAAGAGCTAATAGTATAGTACATGCAAAAATCTATTCCTATTTCACAAATTTTCCCCTTGTTTAGTGATTCATCAGCAACTCTATAATTAAAGCAATTCTTTTATAAATTCTTTCCAAGTATACCATATAGAACTACCTTCATTCCCTATTTTTTTTCAATGAAAGTGGACTCTTACTTGTAAACTCTTCTAAACAAAAGAAGAATGGTAGTTTTATGAAAAGTAATAGAGATAACATGCCTGACAAGAACTTTCCACAGGTGCTGATCAAGTGTGAGGTTACTACTCCTTTAGCCTTCAGCCAAAGAACTTCCAGCTAGCTCTATTGATGAACTCTTAACACAACTATTGATAATTTCAATCTTCTATTCTTAGTTTTAATGAATGCTAAACATAATACACTCTTAGTGGATTTAGGGACTCACTCTACAAATGATAAACACTCTGAATTTTCTCTCAAATAAGATAAATGTTCTCACAACATAAGCTCTCTTAGAAAATTTAAACTCACTCTATAATGATGAACTCAATTCTCTCACAAATGAAGAACTCAACTCCAAATTTGTGTGTTCACTCACAGTAAATGAAAAACTTACAATAGAATGGATTCTAGTTGTGGAAAGAGGGATTTTGAATTCCAAGATAGTGTATTGAAGAGTGGGCTGGGCGACCTTTTATAGCATCCTCTGTTTAACAAAATCCTCATTACCAAGCATGTAATCTGCCAGAACAGAAATTTGATTAATTCCATTATGAAATGTGTCATTCTTCTGAGGTGAATCGACCTTCTTTATTTGACAACAAACAGAGAAAGTTTCAAACTGCATATGGTGAAAATGGTGAATCGTGACACCTACAGGCGTTGCATATTTTTAAGGTATTTTGACATAAATCGTTTGAAAGATTCATTCTAGAGAAGAGGCCGAGCCTACAATACTCCCACTTTTCCATTTTTGTTGCTAAAAGAACAGCATTTGCATCTTTCTCATAGACCAATTCCTTGCCCGTGCGCTTCAGGTGCGATTTCCTTCTCACGGCATTTCTTCTTCTTCTTCTTTTTTGACATATTCAAATGTTTTATTAAAGTCACAAATGATATATTTATCATTGCATTTCATTCATCAAAGATGCGATTTAAAATGGTGATTTAATATTTCCATTCGAAATGTTTTCACGGGATATGGTGTTTCATTTTAAAATGATTTAAGGCTCCAAAATAAATCGCCTTTAATAGCTAAGGTTCGATACTCATATTTGACTTATTCAAATATTTCCTAAGTAATAATATAAAGTCTTTAAATAAGACTTTTCTATGCAAGGTAAAAATCATTTTACAATTTTACCAAGGTATTAAATTTAACTTCCAAAATTACCCCAGGTAATGTAAAATTGATTTCCTAAATCACTTAAGGTAATAATATTACATTCAATTATTCTTATATATTTAATATATATGTTTATATATTTTTATTATAGATTTATTTACTTTGATGTATATGTATATATATATATTTAAATATTACTATTTAAATATATTTACATATACACATATATGTATATTTAAGTAAAACTATAATATAAATATATACGTATATATTATTAAATATATAAACATTTACATATTTAAATATTTACACTTATATGTATTATTTGTTACATATGTATATTGCGAGCCAATCAACATACTTTCAATATACATATATACGTATTCATGTAAATATGATTATATGTAAATTCTAATCAAATATTATTATTAACATCATTATTCACAGACAATAGGTAACGTGGGTATGTATATATATGGATACGTGTGCATTATATACATGTGTACAAATACTCACTTGACCTATTAACATATATCTATTCATGTCTTCCACATTAAGCACAGTAAGTCAGACAAATGAGTAATCATCATTTTCAAAGCATAAAGAAGTAAACATAACTCCTAAAGCCTAAGGATGACTTATCTAGGCCAACACAATTGACTTGGTTTCTTGGAACCTATAGTGACGTGTGTGTGTATGCTCAATTTGGTAATCGTTACTGTTTACCTGACCAAGTTCCTCCTCGAATGATGTCTCTCCTCTATCCAGAGGAACATTCTTCATACTTGCACACCATGACATGACATCGGCAGTCATATGCTCATAACAAGGTAAAAACATCTCACAAGTTAGAATAACATTATTCCATAATTGTATGCAACATTTAATCAAGAATTATATTAATAGAAGTAACAATCAAATGAAACCATCATTTAAACATGACACATTCATTTAATAACAAGATCAATCATGTTTTATTCATCACAAAGATTCAAACATTACAATCAATTGCCCTATGCAATAGTAGCTATAAAATCGGGGTGTAACATAAATTTTCAAGACTTAAGGTGCAAATGATCCTCAGTTAGGTGAAATAGCACTAAGAAAGGGAAATGTAGTGGTAATTTTACATGCTTGTAAAATGTAAATTAAAATTCATGTACTATTGATGAAGAAGTATGTTATATCTATAAATTTTACCTGTTTGGGGATCTTATGAAAAGTAGAGATAGAGGATTTTTATTGTAAAGGCTTAAGATCATAATTGCAAAGGGAGTTTGAACTACCTTGTGTAATTATAAGGTAAATCTAACAAGCCTTTTACAAGGTGTGAGAAAATGCATTATCAAACTGTGCATCCTTGTGTGGAACCGAGTATAAAGATGCATAGTGGACAACCCTTGCCATGTCAAAGAAAATTCAGTACTGAATGGTATAGAGCTATAAATTTCAGTAGCATTTGTGGTTTCCCAAATGCTATACCATCTAGAATTAGAGATAAGATACCAAAGTTCAATGGTGAAAATTCTAAATCAGCAAGCAAGCATCTACATGATTTTGTTGATCTGATGGGAGATTATGAGCTTGACTTTGAGGATGTTGTCATGAAATTATTTGTTCAATCTTTAAAAGGAGATGCAAGAGATTGGTTCTCCTATTTACCAACATCCTCTATATGCTCTTGGGATGAGCTCAAAGTGGTGTTCATGGAACAGTTTGGTGAAAGAGTAAATCTGAATGTGGTAAGAAAAAACTTTATGGAAATCCATAGAAATGAAGATGAGCTGGTCCCTGCTTTCAATCTTAGATTTGCAAAGGAAATAATTGATATTCTTGAAAATATGCAACTAAATGATGTTGAGTGTTTGGTTGTTTATCTAGGTTCATTTTAAAGTAAGATGAGAGCTATCTATTAAGGGATAAAGAGCCTCTAACATTGCATCAAGCATATCAAATTGCCATAGATATTGAGAATAATCTGAAATATTCAATGATGAAAGGATATAAGGCTGCAAGTGTTGGTTCTCCTAGTACACTCCATGTAAATGGAATCCACAAATCAAATAATAGAAATGCTTGTCAAGATGGTAATGCTTCTATTGTTCTAATCTCCCCATCATTAGAGTATGCAAATCATAGTGAGTTCCAAGTTGAACATCAACAAAATTTGAACAAAGTTGATCAGATGTCTTTTGTTAAAAAATTGTATGAAATGAAGAGACACAAAGAGGATTCTCCATATGATTTATTCTCAATATTTTTGGATTCGTTGTTGGAATTACCCAAGAGTGCCAGACTGGAGGATTCAATGTGCATTGATCTATTTTGTTAAATCTATCAAACAGGGCTAAGTACCCTACCAAAGGATTTGAAGCCTTATAGCTTGAGCCAAGTAATTGATTGGATAAAGATTGTTGAGGGATCTAAGGGTGAATATGCACAACATGTGATGCCTCAAAGTATTAGTGTTGGTTTTCTTGTGGAGAAAGATCAAAAAATAGTGCAAACAAGTGAAGAGAGTGCATCAGAATGTGAACATCCATCTTGTTGTGTGGAAGAAGGTAATGATTGTAATCAATTCACAAGCAACATGTATGCAGATCAACACAACAGTGATGAGGATGAAGGTACACAATATGATAACATAGTAGATGTGCATCACTTATGTCCATGGGATGTCCTAGATGTTGAAGGGGTTCAAGAGGGAATCCCATGTCATGATTTGATCAAAGACAGTGATGTAAATGTTGTTGACATTTTGTCACAAATTAGTGATCAAGATATTGAAAATAAAATTTCAGGCATTTAGCCTCAAGAATCCGAATGTAGTCTCAACATTGATGAGTTCACTAATTGTAGTAATTGTGATGACATTGAGTCTATTCATTCCTCTATTAATTATAATTATTCTTATGAAATGGAGATGAAATCATTTGCTCCAAATGGGGGATATAATGATAATAATGGGAATGAATGTGTGCTTGAGAGTGAACAATCTTCTTCATGTGAGGAATTTTTAGAGTGTGATTCAATGACATTAACTACAAATGATAAGGATGAAATTGAAAATTTATCTATATGATCTTCAAGTGATTACAATGACTTCCAGTGCAATGATGACTTGAAGGATTCAGAGTTTCATACTAAGGAGGCAGAAATTTGTATGACAATAATGAAAGTAAGGCAGAATCCCTTATATGATGATCATCCATCAATATTTGAGTTGAGAAATGGTGACCCTTACTACTATAGAGATAACCCACTCTTTGTTGAGAATTCTGATGATGCATTTGACACATGAATAGAATGTGGCTAAGGGAAAACAAAGCAATACATGGATGAGTGCCTTGGGAACATTTCCTTTGAAAATTTTACATTTGATACAAATATTGTGGGTAAGATTAAGGATCATGATGAGATCAAAGTTTTTGATTGTTTCTCTAAGGATTGCAACTACTCTTATGGGGATAATCTAGAAGCACTTCAGTTATATGAAGGGTGTAATGACACAAATATTCATGACACCACTTGTTCATAAGTGAATGAACAAATTACATTTGATGCATATTTTGAGTGTAATGTGGGTTTTCTATCAACTAAGCATGTTAATTGTGTGGATAATGAGAAACTATTTGATGAAACTTTAGATTGTGTTGACACTGCAAGACTTTTTGATCTATATGTAGAGCAACCAAATGATGCAAAAAATGGTGAATTCCATGCTAATGAATGTGAAATTGAGTTCTTTGTTGATGTTTCTTATCTTCACAACATGATTATGGACATGTTTTCATCCAATAAAGGAAGAAATTGTGTGAAGGAAAACAAAAATGCTTTTTCAATGGCTAATGAACAAATCTCAAATAAAAATGAGTCTTTGGTAGATAGGTTTGTATTCCTACCAACTGATTATGCACATGAAGTTATCAATGCATAGGGATGCCCTTGTGTTGACCTTGATAGTCCTAAATTGTTTGAGCCTACTTTAGAAGTATTCTTCATTGAACTAAATGAGGATTTGGAAAATGAATCAGAGTGTGTTACTGAGCCTGAAATGATTGCATTCACTCAATTCTAGGATGATGGTGGTAAGCATGGTGCCCAACTTAATGAAGCCTCTGAAGATGAAATATTCTCTTTTGATACATATGGGGTTTGTTTACATTGCATACACCAAAGTATTTATGAAGGTTTTCAGTTTGATGTTCAGACTGAGTATGATGTCAAAATTGGTGATGCTAATGATCAAATGGAATATGAATGCTTGACCTTTACAATTCAATCAAATAAGATTGTATTTGAGCAGCCTAATGGGTAGGGTAGTTTTGAAAATACATGTACGGTTGGTTGTGTTAATCGCAATGGAGCTGATTTTTTGGAAATCCTTAGTAAAAATGTCAATCTATTATAGACAGTTGAAGATAAATTATTTGACAGAGGTAAGAATTGGTTTCAATCTTTTGGGGGCCTTGGGCCACCAATTTGAAGATTGAAGCTAATAAAATTGCATGAGGTGGGCTTAATGGTCTATATATCAGCAAAGGCCTCTAAAAGGAAAGCACCATGTATAATTATGTGAATATTGTATATAGGTTTGGTGTGTTTGCTTTGGGTTGCATCTGCTTGCCTTTTCTGGGCAATCTCTTAGGCTTTTTGTCTCTCTGTGTTGGTCTGCTTCACCATGAGATCTGAATTCTCAGCATACCCACCAGGGGAATGCGTCCCTGAGCATGAGCTATTGGTATAGCCTTTTAAAATTTTCAAAAATCTTGACCATGTTCTTGTTTTGATCATGATTCTAAGCCAATGTGTCTAGAGGTTGGGTTATGGTTTTGGGTTAAAAAACCTCATTTTACAAATTTTAATTTTGAAACCCTAGGTGTTCTATTTCTGCATTGACTCATTACTTTCAATTCCAAGTATTTTAAGTTGTTACTTGAGCCATTTCAATTGTGTTTTAACCGCCCCCTAATTTAGTTTTGTCGATCACTGAGTGCCTTTATGTTGCTTCAATCCTTCCATGGTGGGGTTAAATATTTTGCATAATTAATGACTTAAGTCTTAAGTTGTCATCCCAAAGGCTCTGGATGTCATCAACTTAGTCATCACCATGTTTTAAGACTAATAGTTGCACATGTGCAACTTTTGCTAGTCGTCGGATTAGCAGGTTAGATCATGGTCATTCCCCACCCACCGTGTGCAAATAAAATAATAGTTTCTCAAAAGTGGCAAGGTCAATGGGTGGTGGACGCGTGTCCCTTGGCATATGTGGGGCCCAGTCTCTACTGTTGTGCTTGACGCCAAAAGGGTTTTGCATCAACAATCACGATGGAGCGTTTAGAGTTAATCTCAGTTGTTCCCCACATGTTTTGTAGGATATAAAAAAATGTTTTATTTAATCTCACGAGGTCAGAAAATGTCTGACATATTTACTTCTTTCTTGGTTTGAAAGATGGTGGTGGAGCCCAGAGATGAATGAGTTGGCATCTATCTAGATAGCTTTCATTAGCTAAACGTTTGACACACGGTGGTGATGGGAATTCAAACATGACTAACTCGATCTGATTCATCTGACACACCACATCACCAAGAGAACGAGGTCCATTATTTAAAACCAGAGATGTGAGCATGATATCCATTTTTCTTCATGCAAGCGAGCATTAATGGCAGGGGTGCCTACAAAATTTATTAGGTTCAACCCTGATGCTTGTGAATGATTACTCTCTTATAATCATTGAGGATGATACACATATTTTGATGAACTTGAGTGATTAACAGTCTTGATGCAAAATTCAATGGTTGATCATCTGGTTATTTGTGTGGGCACTCATTGAGCATTGATGATTAACACGTTCCAATTTCTTGATAAATAAAGTTGATGGCCTTTATTTTTCACCATTGCAATAAGCAGATAAATATTTTGAGCCTGTGAGGAGAGTGGTTCTCTTTCTAGTTTGCACTTGTGAAGTCCTAGTGAAAATGAGTAAGCCTATTTCTTTAACTTCTCATAGACTGCTTTCTGGAGTTACAAGATGATGCCCCAAAAGACGAGCAAAGCATGCCTAAAGTTTATTTTGCTCAAAGAAAGAAGATAAGGGTAGGGAAGAAGTCCAAATAGAATGTCATCAAGCATGCCTATCATTTGAGAAACAAAATTATTTTAGAGGAATTGGTCAAGGGGAAAGGGAAGAAGTCTAGTAGGCCTAAGAGGGAAGCAACGAGGAAGAAAAAATACTGCCGAGCCTATCTAGGGAAGCATCATTCACCCATTGAAGTCTCAAGTGATCCATTAGACAGTGAGACTAAGACTGATTCAGGTTATTGCCAGTATCTTATGGCCATGACTGATTCAACAGACTTAGATGATGAGGTGGTGGTAGTTTCCCAAATTTTTATAAGGACACCAAATAGGCATGCTTATTCTGTTGTTGACAAGGACATTGATGAAGAAGAAGTGGTGGCTTCTCCAGCCACTATGAGGAAACAAAGTGGGTGTGTGTATTCTAGCTCCAATTGAGTGGGATTGCTTCTTGGGTTCTAGTTTATGTGCTTTGGTGATAATATTATTGTGGGGATTGTTCTAGCTCTCTCTACATGTGGTTTTTTTCTTTTGTGCTAACTCGAGTGCTTCCTAGCCGGTACAATTATGAATATGTTTGTTCACATGGATGTGGAATTTTAAGGCTCTACAACAGCTATCGATAATTTTGGTGGTATCAGTTGGCTTCTTTGGCTGATGATGTGAAATTTTGTTTCCCATGTTCTACAAAATGATTATGTCTAACCATTCGGGGAATATTTGAACTAAAATTGTAACTTTAATTGAGTCAGATGCTTGTTGTTCCCCTAATTTATAATAGGAAATTTAGGGCTCATTATAGGGGGTTCAAATTTTAAGTCTCTTAATGGTCTAAGTAAGAGCTAAGCTCAAGAAAAATTATACTATATATAATACTAATGAATAGAAAAGTAGGAAGTATAGGGTATGAGTCATGTTTGTAATGATCTTAAATAGTTTTATAGAAGTTGTAGATATGAATGAAAATCCTAGTTCTAAAGCTTATACTCTCTTATGTAATTCTCTCGCATATCATAAATGAAAATATCAATGATCTTTTGGTTTACCTTCAGTTGTTTCAAATTATGTGTGTGTTCATTTTTGCTTCAATTCAAAGAATTGAGTAGATGATTAAATGAGGTCATAGGTTTGTGAGGAAGAGTATAGGATTTGGTAATAAGTTACATTTTAGAAGCTATGAATTGTCATATTACAAAGCAATATGATAAATAGTCCACCAATGTCTGAGTTAAATGGATAATATATTATTGATTGTTACAAATTTGAATCCATTTTCCCAACAAATGAAGCACTGGTCTCTTTATTAGAATATTTTAAAGATAAATGAGCTAGTAATACACCCGACTAGAGATTCAAAGTGAGAATGAAAATCATTAAAAATATTTCAATTACAATGTATGAATTTGAAGTACCACCTAGTTCCTAGCAATAGATAGAAATTTCCTCAAAGTCTTTCCAAACCTTTGGTGAACGATGTCTATTTGCACTTGATAGGAATTGATCTTTGTATAGAAGTGTTCTCAATCAAATAAATATCACATAAACATGATAAGGAATACCCTCCTTGGTCTTAGAGATCCTAAAGAGTAGGAGTAGGGGCCCCAGAATCCTTACTCATCCGTTGGCCACTAACTTTGCTAATTCTTGAGCATAAGGGTTGGCTACCATTTAGAGGATTTCAAAGTTTTGCTGGAAAAAACACCAATAGACTCCATTCTACACATATTAAAAAAATACTAATAATTTTCAATTATTTTCCAAAATTTATAGGGGTAGCATGGCCAAAATTTTGTTTTTGAGGAAGTGTCCACTTTGAAAATTAGTAAAAAAAATTAAATACTCACTAAAAAATTATCATAAAAATTGAGCATAAACTACATACTATTAACTAATTTCTCATTGAAGCAATTTTAAAAATACTAAAAAAAAAGTTCACCATGCTAGTTACCCACAAAAGTTGCTATGTTATGTTTTTCTGACAAAAACAACACCATTTTTTGTGGTCCCTCTTTTGAACCCCTTAATCTCGACCATTTTCTAAATAAATTAGTAGTTTAGAAAGTAGAATCAGAGCACTACGATCTTTTTTTTTTGTTCCATCTCAAAATTTTGAGTGTAACTATCCTCCATTTCATGTCCAAAGTTAGTATTTCCTGATTTCAGAAAAAAGTGGCCATTTAAGCCCCATCTTTTTGCACTTACTAAAACATAATCAATCCAAAAACAATAATGAATAATATTTTCTAAATTAAACTTTTATTAAGAACAAAATATTTATCACCACCATTGTTGCGAGAATTGGACCCAATATTTTTCTTTAAACTAAACTAAACCCTAAAAAAAAAAATCCGTTGTAGATTGTAGTTGTTGCATGGGTACTGGGATCAAAGTATTATATGCATCAATGTCTTCTAACTTAGCACAGGATTTGGCAAGTGGCTGGTGATAATAAGTTTCCTAAGGTGGCTTCAATATTGATAGGAGTGATTGTGTTCCCACTCATGTTTTTGTATTTGGTTTCCATAATATATTTGAATTTTAGGGAAAAAATATAGAAAATTTTGTTGGGCTTGGAGAATTTACACCTGAAAGTAGCACACCTACATGGGAACTACTAGAGAACCACATGCTGGGTATTGAAGCCCAATGGTCACATTAGTTTTCCCTCCAATTGGGAAAGTCCTTTCACATCCATTTGAAGACTTATCCATATTGGATAATGTATTTTTCAATTCATATTATTGTTGATGTTATGTTATTGTAGCTGATGTATTTGACTAATTAAGATAATAAAGAGATTTCCCTTGCTTCAAAGTGGATGTAGCCAAATTGGTGAACCACTATAAATATTTGTGTTTTTGTGTTTGCATATTGTCTCAATTCTGATTTTAATTTTTGTATTCTCTTTTTCATTTTTTCTACAATAAATTCATCTACAATTGGTATCAAAGCTTGGTGAATTAGCTATTCGAGAATTGTGATAATTTCTAGGAAATGGAGGAAGTAGATAAATGGAAGATAGATAAGTTATCTAGGAAGAATTTTGGATTGTGGGAAGTGTAGTTAGAGTCTTTGATAATTAGAGGTGATCTCTCACTTGCGTTGGAAGGAAAAGTGAAGAATCCAACTATGATGTCAAATGAGGGTTGGGAGAGATTAGACAAGAAAGCGAGAGAAATAGTTATTTTATCATTATCCAACAATATTCTCTTTAATATCATAACATAAAAGACTTTGAAAGAGTTGTGGAACAAATTATCTAACATGTATGAGATGGCTTTAGCTTCGAACAATGTCTATCTCATGAAAAAATTGTACAATCTAAAAATGAAGGAGGTATCGTGTCAAACCACTTGAACAAATTCAACACTCTTATCAACCAATCAATTTTGGTAAATATCATTTTGGATGAAGAAATCAAAGCCATATTATTGTTGTGTTCTCTTCCAAATAGTTGGGAAGGAGTTGTGATAGTGATCAACACTTTTGTATCTAGGAAAAAAAAACTCAAGTTTGATGATGTTGTTGCAACTCTTCTCAGTGAAGATATGCAAAGGAAAAATCAAGGAATCACATCTAGTGATGACTTTATTTTTGGTGATAAAAGTAGAATCCAAGAAAGGGGTAGAAATAACCATAGAAGATAAAAATCAACGAGGAGATCAATGTCAAGAGGCAAAAATGGAGGTTGTTGGTTTTGTGGAAAAGTAGGCCATATAAAGAAAAAATGTTGGTCATACAAAAAGGTGTAGAACCAATCAAAGGATAGTGAAGTGACCACCACGTATAAAAAGGATGAATGTGTTCTAGTCTTTTCAATGGGTGAAACTACAATAGATTCGTGGGTGTTGGATTTTGATGCATCATTCCACGCAACTTCATGTCACGATGCCTTCCAAAACTATCAAGAAGGCAAATTTAGCAAAGTATATCTTGGTGATAACAAGGCATGTGAGATTATTGGCAAAGGTGACGTGATGTTGAAGTTGAATAATGAAAAAAAGTGGTTATTGCACAATGTAATACATGTTCCAAAACTAAAAATAAATTTGATTTCTATGAAACAACTTCATGCTCAAGGATGTAGTATCACTTTCTCTTCAAATTCTTGGAAGGTGACCAAAGTGGAATTCGTGGTTACAAGGGGTGGCGAAATGAGCATATTGCATGTGCTAGATAGTCCCACTAAAGTGGGAGCAATGATGAAACTTGTGGACAACAAAGCGGAACTATGAAATAGAAGGCTTAGATGCATGAGCAAGAAAGGATTTGAAATCTTGTTTAAAAGTGATCATCTTTCGAGATTAAAATATGTGGATTTGGACTAATGTGAGCATTGTTTATATGGAAAATAGTGGCAGATTAGTTTCTCAAAGATTGGACATGACAAAAAGATAAGGCCTTTGGAGCTTGTGCACTCTAATGTGTTTGGTCCTATAGAGGTAACCTCATATGGCGGAGATAATTATTTTGTTACATTTATTGATGATTGCACTCAAAAGGTATGGGTTTATATGCTCAATAGAAAATATAATTTTTTTACAAATTAAATATTTTTATAGCTATTTTTGAAAACCAAACAAGGAACAAGATTAAATGTTTGAAAATGGATAATGGTGATAAATTTTGTTCTTCATAATTTGATGGCTATTGTGTAGATAATGGTATTTAGTGTATTAAAGTTGTACCAATCATGCCTCAAGAGAATGGTGCAGCTGAAAGGTTGAATCAATTGATTCTAGAGAGGGGTCAGAGAATGATCTCTAATGGAGGTTTGAACAAAGACTTTTGTGTAGAAGAAGTTAACACAACAGTGTATCTAATTAATCGCAACCCCTATTCTTGAATGGATTTTGATAATACAGGGAGAGATGGCTGGGAAAGTAAATTTCCTACAATCATCTAGGGGTATTTGTCTATGAAGGATTTGTTCATATTTTAAAAGAGAATCGAATGAAGTTGGATTTCAAATCTAAGTGGTGTATATTTTTTGATTATGGAGAAGATTAGTATGGTTTCAGATTGTGGAATCTAGTTGCAAATAAATTGGTTTGTAGTTGGGGTGTCATCTTCAATGAGAAAGTGTTTCCAAGTTTGCACAAATAGAGGGGTTTAGCAAATGAATATATTCTTTCCAATGATGTTGGGAGTGACTGTGATTCATAGTTTTCACATCCAAAATTAATTTCAAATATGCCTCAATAACACATTTGAAACACTCAAATACACTAAGGTTGAATGGATGACAACACTCATACTTCACCATAGGCATATTTAATTCCCATGCGTTGCCTAGCCTATTATCCATCCTATGAAGTTTTCTCATCCTTTCATGAGGCAAATTCAAAGTCCCATGTTGAAAATTCATACACGCAGCCTGCTCATTCCCAAATGCCAGTTTCAAATCCATCACATGGAGAAATAGTACACTCCCCTACTATGCAAGATTTAAAATCTATCGATCATTTCCCATCTATAAATGAATTAAGGCCCATGCAAGGTAAGTTTTTCCTGCACAATGAATATCATATTTAATGCCTTCCTCATGGCTCTTCCTAGCTTGCTTTGAGAGGATATGATTCCTCACGACCTTCTTTGGGAATTTTAAATCCCACACAAATGGATAAGACATCCGCCAATGAACCTACCTCCACATGAACCCTTATAAATTATGGTTTGCAGTCAAACTTCTATCCAAAGTACCAAAAAGACCTTTCCATGTGTGCTTCACATGATCTTGCTAATGAATTTCTACCTGTGAATGGATATGATTTTGATATACAAAATGAAAATAATTTCCAATAGTCTATTTTGGGAGGATTTAATCCCATGTGTCCTTCAAAAGATTTTCCTCTACCATCAAATTTTGTTTATACTCCTACACAGCCTCTTGCAATGTCCACATAGCCAATGGTATGCTCAAATAACTAGAACATGAAGAGTCTGGCTGGGGATGTTAGTCATTATCCCACACAAGCATCAAATTTTGTTGATTATGAGGCATATACTCCACAAATTGTGATTGATACACAACCTCCAAATAATGCATTACAGTTACAACCATTACAGAGGTAAAACATTAGAGGTAATTTACAGGAACACGAAAATTTGTAGGCAGAAGTTCTTCAAGTGTGGAGGTCTACCTAAGAACGTTGACCTTTGGAAAAAATTGATGACTACAAATTATTGATTTCCAATTAGTTAGAGCCAACCACATTTAGAGAAGCCTGCAAAGATGCAAATTGTGAAAAATGGTTGGATGCAATGCCAATGGATTCGTTGATGGCCAATTATATTTGGGATTTGGTGAAGCTTCCACCCAATCAAAGATCATTGAAGAATTGATGGGCATATAGAATGAAAGAGGAAGGAGGTAGGAAACAATAATGAGCAAGATTGGTTATCAAGGGTTATGATCAACAAAAGGGGGTTGAATTCAATGAGATCTTCTCACCAATTATGAAGATGACTACTATTTGAGCAGTTTTGGGCCTTGCTATGGTTTAAGATCTTGAACTTGAGCAACTGGATGTGAAGACTATATTTCTACATGGTTATATAGAAGAGGAATTGTATATGCATCAACCTGAAGGTTTTGAGCAATGAGGTAAATAATATTTGTATTGTAGGTTGAAGAGGAGTTTGTATGATCTCAAGTAAGCCCCACAATAGTGGTATCTTAAGTTTGATTCCTTTATGGCTGCGCAACACTTCACATGTTGTCAATCTAATCCATGTGTTTATTACAAGGCATTGGATAATGGTGAATTTGTTTTATGTTGTTTTATGTTGATAATATGCTTGTAATTAACACTAGTATGAGAGTTGTTCATAATTTGATAAAACATTTAGCTCAAAAATTTGCAATGAAAGACTTAGAGGTAGCAAAGAGGATACTTGGTATGACCATTGTAACTGACATATTAGTATGGGCTGACTACACTTGATCCATGAGGATAGGAAGTATAGTTATGCCACTAAACGTCAATCCCAATAAGATCATTCAATTTATGCAAAGATAAAGAAGCCATTAAAACTACCATATTAAATCATGAAATCTTGATAAAAACTCTAATCTAAGACATTGAAACTTATCCTATTAGGGGACTGTTGTCATATTGATGTGGAATGTTAACCTTTTCACAATCCCATTGATAAATGAGCTTGTTTTGATTGATTCTATTGAAGAGAATCGATGAAACTGATGATAGATGTGTATCAAAACATGATTTAAAGTTGAATGAACATGGTGTAAGCTATTTTAACATGATGTATACTATGATGATTGATATGGGTGTATGCAAAGCTAATCTAAATGAATTTTAAGCTAAAAAGATTGAAACCATAATTACACAATATACTAAATGGATGTATTTATGTTATCATGGAAGCTATTAATGGATGCTAAGATAATATGTAAGCAAATTAAGCTAAAATGATGTTAAATGTGAGTGCAAATGCAAGTGATTTTAACAACATAAGGTTTTTGTTAAAAGATGGATCTATTTGTCTCCAAATAGTGACCTATTTATAGGAGAGAAAATGAGAAATGGAGGGTTGAGATCAAAAAGGTTAATCAACAGTCAAGGATGGAAGAAGTTGGAAGCATGGATCATGGATTCTCATCAAGGGATGAGAATCAATGATGAGATTTAATCAAGGGTTCACCTTTATCCAAACAAACACAATTTTAACTTTTACAAGAAGTCAAGTAAGTTTGTTATAGAAAAGGAATATTCTCCCTTTTCAAATGAGTGAGGAGAGAGAATATTCTTTGGAATATTCTCATTGGTGAGGGAAACAAATATTTAGCAATTTAAAATAAATTTTTAATTGTGCAAAAGGGGAAGGAAAAGGAGGAATATTCCCTTGCAAGTGGGGGAATTAGATTAATTAGTAATTGATAATTAAACAAAGGTTAAATTATGCAATTAGGGGAATTAGATGATTTTCATTAAATAAAGTGATTTAATGAAAAGGGGGAAAGTGAAATGATAATTAAATAACTTAGGGTTATTTAATTAAATAAGAAGATTTAGGGATTTAAATTAAATAGTTTGATGTATTTAATTTAATAGGACAAAATGTTAGCATGAAATGGGGTGAATTAACCCACTTAAATTAATTAGGTTAATAGATGCAAATGATCCAGTTAATTAAAATAGCTAGGCTAATTTAATTAATTAAGTGAAAAGAGGATGGGATTTAGGAAGAAATGGTGTTAGTATACCTAATTCAAGTGCATGATATCATTCAAGACATTTTTAAGTCTATACATTTTTCCCTTCTTTGAAATGAGGTACCTGCTACGTTGGTTCAAAGACTTATGCCTTTCAGATTAAAAATTGTTGCTTAAATCAAAAATAAAAAGTTTTGATTTTTGGATGCCCCACTATTGCCCTAGTGGAAGGAATAAGTTATTTCCCTACCCCCTCGAGAAGTCAAGCAAAAATTTTGAATTTTGGGTTGATTTCTCGATAAAGGACAAAGGTAAAATGCTTCCTTAAGGGTCCGAAAAGGCTCTGGGATGCAAAAAAAGCAGCCAAAAACACAAAAAAAAATGATGCAAAATAAGCTTCAATTTGGAAAGTTTGGTGAAAGTGGTGAAAAACCTTAGCTTTTAGCTGAAATTAGGGCAAAAAACCCTAAATTTTAGGCTTAAATAGGTGAGGAAGGGTCACTTTCAATTCATTTGTACATTCCCACCTTAGAGAATTCTTACATTTTGAGCTTTGACCTCTTGATAAAATGGCACAATGAGTGCTCCTACGAAACATTTTTGATCAAGTTTGAGAGTACTAGAGGCCTCTAGGTCTAGGACCACCTGTATGCAATTCAAAACTTGACTTGAATTTTGACTTTTGAGTGCATTTATTGCATTTTAAAATTTTATTTTAGGTGGAATTGCTATATAGAAATGCTATTTTAAGAATCAGTGATGCGATTTTGATTTTTAGAGACACATTTTGTGATTTGGAATTAGGGTTTCCTAATTGCAAATAACGACGCGGGTGTAAATAGTGACGCACTCACCCAATTTGAGATTTAGAATTAGGGTTTGTAAACATCAAATGGCAATGTGAGCATGATGAGCGACACTAGTCACGATTTGCAATTTGAATGTACCTAGCGTCATTGTTTAGAATTTGAATTATAGTGGCACTTTCGTAAATAGACACTTTTGTCATTTTGGGAGATAAAAACTCCAAACCTTAGCCATTTTTTGCAATTTTTTATGTCATGTGCTTCATGGGTGTAGGAGGTTATCTAGCCTTTGATGTACCACAAGCATCAACCGACTATGCTATCCAAACTTGATGATTTGTCTAAGCTTCGACAAGAGCACCTAGGAGAGATCATCTTATGGTACATTGCCTACATGCCCGTCGTGCGGACCCATTTGGCGATGATGACAACACTATGTGAGTGATGGCATAGCAAGACCTCATCGTTTCACTTAGCCATCGATGAGGTGACAGTGACGGTGGAGGATGTATGGAAGATTTTGCAATTATTGATACATGGTGAGCGCATGATTTATGACACTAACGTCGGCTATTATTCTTTCCATGAGGTTCTTGACTAGGATTCCATTTTCCTAGTCAACTCCCAGATTGATTTCAAGTTTGGTTTCCCAAAATTGGCGAAGCAGGGGATTCAATCCAAGATAGGGGATGACATGGAACAAGATGTTGTTCAAAAGGATCCAGTATGCATGAGGGCCAATGATGTTGGCCTCCCTTTACCATGATATGCATGATTTCATGTATTATGATGGAAAAATGATTGGTATAGGGGTCACCCTTCTTCACACATGGGCATGCAAGCACATAGTCGTGCTCTAACTGATTGTTCATATTGTAGATGTTGAGCCAGATGATTTGGTTGTCTGGTAATATAGAGGTGCCATTACTCTTCAACGCATAGGGCAGATTGGTATCCCGTACTGGGAGAGAGTGATTGATGATATGAAAATATTTAGATGGTGACCATGGCTCTAGATTCCCATATGGTATGATGATGTATAGTAGTTGTTCTTTTCTTGACAAACCTGTTTTATAAAGGATCGAGATCATACCATGATTGAGAGGTACCTATCCGATAAAGTTTCCAAATAGGTTGGCAAGAGGAAAGACAAGTTTGATGATGCATATACAATAATTTTTTCTAGGTCAACATGAGAGACAACATGGGGACACATGCTCGGGTAGCCCATGAGGTTGTTGAGGGCTTCAGACAGTTGGTTGTGAGACCATGGACCTACGATCACGGATAGGAAGATGCACAAACTACACCTACATATGATGCTTGATTCGTACCCCCTCCCAAACTAATAGATCCAATAGGTATACCTCCATGAGGGAGGCCAAGAGGGAGGGGTGTAGGCAAAGGTCGAGGCTAGCCATAGGATAAGCAGGGCAGATGACAAGGCAAAGGGACAAATGGTCAGGGTAGAGGACAGGATGGCCAAGATGTCCAACATCAGGATGGATAGGTCTCGAGTGCACCACCATTGCATCAGTAACCACCTCAATAGCCACCAAAGAAACCATTACTAGGGCTAGATCCTTGTGATGCACAAATTCAGCAGTTATAGCAACAACTACAAGTAGTTACAGTTGAGCAAGATAAAGCTCAACAGTAGATATTAGCAGTGATAGCTGAGAGAGATCAGGCCCAACAACAGGTATAGGCAGTCACAGTTGAGAGGGATCAAGATCATTAGCTCATACATACCTCAGATATGTAGTTGGCATAGAAGGTCGAGTGATGCCAGTAGTTAGAGGCTATGACAGTTGCAACACAAGGACAGATAGTTTCTGCCCAATTGTACAGAGAGGTTGTGACTGAGGCTGCATATTATCATATGCATTATTATCGAGATGTCCCTACACCGATGAGGCAAGAATATTATTCATAGAGTGGAGCACATCCTCAATTTGAGGATCAACCACTAGAAAGACAGGTTGCAGAGTTGAGCAGCATCAGGGCTAGTTCACTTGTATAGACACTTTTTGATTATTGCATGATTCTTTATACAGATATACATTCATGGGCTCCTTTTTTATAGCCTTGTGGATATTATACTTCTAATCAATATACAAACATTGATTCATATATTGTACCATGAAAGTCATTTTTTGATATATATATATACAAGATGATACAGATTTATGATGTGATGTGTTCTTTATTTCATATGCATGAATGTATGGATGCATTTGATATGATGTGATGTGACATGCTTATGTATTATGGTCATGTCTGGATGCAATGTTATATTTTTTTTTAGTATTTTTTTATGATAGACTGTGGGATGGATGATATGATATGCTTATGTGATGCTTATGCAAATGATATGGATGCATTTCTTTTTGTGTACTTTTCTATGCATTTTATGAGATGATGATGTATGCATATGTTCATGATATGTATGGATAATGCAGATGTTCATGCTTATGATATGATAATGTAATGTATGTTTATGATATGCGATGCAATGATTTAAGATGTTTCGAATAACAAATCTATATTATTCATCACAACTTAAATGATAATGCAATGTATTATGTTATCTTTTATTATGATATGTTGTGATAATGCAAGATGTATACATGTTTATGATTTGTGGATGTGGGATGGATGCATTGATGATATTTATTTTTTTTATTGTCATGATAACAAGTTAGCACGAAGAGAAGATAGAAGAAATAAGATGATTAACCCTTAATTTTGATGATGGATTCAAAACTTCCAACAAGTCTATGATCCACTGAGAATTTATTAGAGATGGTGATGAGAGATGCATGATGATGATTTTCTCATATCTTTGGATTGGGATTTTCCATCATTCCTTATTGTTTTATATAACACATAGACATGATACATCAAGGTATTGATAACCAAGATGGCATTGTATCTAGTGTAATGGACTTTGACTCTGCAAACAAATAGGATAGTTCTTGTTCACATATTGACATATGGAAACCTCATCGGAATGTAGTTTAGTAGTTCTGAATATCTTGGACCAAAGAATATGCAATAGTCAACAATCTACTCCAAACAACCTCCCTACACACAACTAAGAAAGTATGTGCCAAGATTATTTTACAATAATAATCACAAACACAACACACAAAAGATAATGATTAATGCCCCATTTCTTTCTCTCTAAATCATTTTGATAGACATCATTGAGAGGTTTTTAGAATGGGTCATTAAGATAAACCAGAAGACCAAATCAAAGATAAACAATTAGTATTATCTATATCTCTTTCCATTTTATTTTATCTAAGGTGATGTTTGATACTGATGTCCATCGCAAGAAGGATGCACCCTAGGACATGTTGATCAAATGTTGTGATATAGGATGAGTTTTATGAGAAGGAGTTGATACAAACTTGAATGACTCGTTTACCTATGACCTAGACTTTAGATTCTAATAGTTAGGTTTTCCCTTTACAACTTGTGATACTTGTTTTCTACTTTTTCTACCAAAGGTTGAAGGTGATGGTTGATTTATTATGGGTGGAGGTTTATTGTGGGTGAAAGCAAAATGGGATGGGTGGTTTTGGATTTTTCTAGAATATTTCAATGTTTTTGGTATTTTGGAAATGTTTTGAGGCTATTTAAGTCCTTTTGAAATTTTATGTGAATGTTTTCATTTTCAGATTATTTGAGGTTGTTTAGGGTTTTCTCTAAGATATTTGATGTTGTTTAGGTCTTTTGAATGTTTTCTAATGTTTTTGTGTTTTATGATATTTGAATGTTTAGGAGTTTTATGAGATATTTGAATGTTTAGGGGTTTTCTAAGTTTTCTGACCAAGAACCTAACCTAAAAGACTATCCTAGGGGCCTCGAGGGCTGATCAAAGATAAACCTTTCCTACATTATACACAGAGACCACATAGTTCAACTGACTTGACTTATTGAAGATGAGTTATGAATAGTTGATGGATTGCTAGTTTATTATGATGAGCTCCTAAAGGACTGACCTAGGGTGTCTTGAGGGTTGATAAATGATAGCCTTTCCTATGTTCAAGCTCAGAGACTCATAATTTGACAACCATATTTTTATTTTTTGAATTTTTGACCTGTTTAGGTATTTTTGATGTGATTTGGATGTTTTACGTGTTTTTGAAGATGTTTTGAATGTTTTGGATTTTGACTACACAAAATTTTGATGTTTTTGGATTTTGATGAAGTTTTACGAATATTTTTTGAATTTTCAAATTGTGATTTCCAATAACCCTAAGATATGCAAGAATCTGATCCGATCCATAGTGAATTACCCTCAATATGATATGATAGACTACCTCAATATAGGCAGGACAAACTAACCTTTGGACTATGCCAAACAGTTCTAAAGAGGATACGATACTTCACAATATCAAGCTATGATAGGGATCTAGATGGGTGACAAAATAAATAGGATGAATGAAATAATGGATGAATGTGATGGATGGATGTGATGGAATGACAGGATGAAGAGCCCAAGTATGGAAGTGCTTTATTTATGCAAGGTGTTTGGTTGCTAGGTTTTCACTAAGGTACTTTCCCAAAGTTCCACCGATGTGGTTTTCACTAGAGGACGATTTTTTTTCTTTAATTTCTCAATCCTTTTTGTCATTTTTTGGATTTTTGATCATTTTTTTATTTTTTTGTATTTTCAAATTTATATCCTTCAAGACTAGGCATAAATTTTTTTAAGATGCAAGTTGTTGGTTGGTTCCTGCAAGGGTTCACCTTCAGGTGAACTGACAATTGATATGCTCCTGATCCATAACTTGTTGTGATAACAAAGGGACCTAACTAGTTAGGCTCAAACATTCCTTTACTATTGTGATCTGGAAGATTCTTACAATTCTATTTTAGGACAAGATCCCCTACTTGGAAAGATTGACACTTGATCTTCTTGTTATAGCTCCATTTTAGTCAATTTTGATATACTTGCAAGTGATTAAGGGCATCAAGACGACACTCATCCAATAATTCTATCTCATTTAGCTGAGATACTCTATATTATTCATCAATGATTAGGTTTTGTAGTGACACTTGTAGTGATGGAAGCTCAACCTCAATAGGAAAGATGGCTTATGATTCGTAGAACAAGGAGAAAGGGGTTTCACCTGTAGGCATGTGGATACTGGTTCGATAGGCCCAAAGGGCGGGATTTTTCTCTTTCCATGGTTGGCCAGTAGTACCTCATCCTCAATAGCTTCTTAGCTAAAGTCATACCACTATAATGGGAACCACATATGCCATTGTGAACTTTTGTTAAAGCAATCAAGGCATATTCTTGGTTAAGACATCATAGTAATTTCCCCTCAATGCTTCAACGATATAAGGTATCACCTAGGATCACAAATTAGGATACCTTCTTAACAAAGGTATTTTTAAGGTTGGAGGTGATATCAGATGGGAGGGTTCCTCTACTTAGATAGGTGAATATTTCATGATACCACGAGGATCCATGACCAACAATGATATATGCAAATTTAGATTCCAAGATTTTGAAAGTTGGTACGAGAAGTTGTTCCACCAAGAATTCACATTGAAGGACATTATACGACATGTCTAACAATGATCCAATCATTTCCATAGCATCTGCTACTCAGTTGTTCATACAAGAAATCTGCTCAAAATTTGTATCAATAAAAATGTCCTTGAGACTCTCTACCATCTTCTTATAAGGAGTAAGCTTGTCATCCCTAGTTTGTACATAGTATTCATTGACTTGGTTGATAATCAACTATGAGTTCCCATAGAATTTCATCTCTTGTATCTACCATTGAACTACTATACTTAGAACTATGCTTAGGGCTTCGTACTCAACAATGTTGTTAGTACATGGAAATGATAGCCTGTATGACTCTGGGATGCAATTTCCTTGAGGAGTGATAAGGAGAATACTCGCTCCTGATCCATGCTGGGTAAATGATCCATCAAAGTGCATCCTCCACTAATTTTTTATATTGACAAGGAATACTGATTCATCTGGAAATTCATATATCAATGGATTCTCTGCATAGATAGGTTCCTCTACCAATTGGTCAGCAATCACCTATCCTTTGATTTCCTTGTGCTCCACATACCCTATGTCTAATTCATTCAAGATCATTCCCCATTTGGCCATCCACCCAGTGAGAGTTGCTTTAGATAACAAGTATTTCAATGGGTTGATCTTTACAATAAGTTTGATTTGATATGATAGCATGTAATGTCTAGACTTTTGTGAAGCAAAAACTACTGCTAAGCATACTTTCTCAATGGATGACTATTTCATTTCATGGCCCACCAAGGTTCTACTGATATAATAAATGGCTCTTTCCTTTCCATTTTCATCATGTTGTTCTAGAAGAGCACCTAGTGTTGTTGATGTTGTTGAGATATATAGGATCAATGGTTTGTTTGGTATCGGTGGTATAAGCACTGGAGGTGTCAATAGATAGTCCTTGATCTGTTGTAAAGCTTCATCACACTTCTCATCCCACTTGTAAGTTATTCCTTTATGGAGAAGATGCAAAAAAAGGGTGGATTTTATCTAATAGTCATGCCATGAACCTTTTGATGGACTGCAATCTTCCTTGTAACCCTCTCATTTTCTTTAATGTTTGTGGCGGTTCCATGTCTAGGATGGATTTTCCTTTGTTGGATCAATTTCTATCCCTCTCTATGATACGATGTAGCCAAGAAGCTCTCTTGATGTCACCCTAAAGACATTTTTTTGGATTCAATCATACCTTATACTCTTCGAGCCTATCAAACATGGGTCCAATATTTGTATGTGCTCACTCCTTTTCTTTGAATTTTCCAAAATATCATCCACATAGTCTTCAACCGTTTTGTGGATCATGTCATGAAATATGAGGGTCATTTCTCTCTGATAAGTTTCTCCTGTGTAATTTAGCCCAAATGACATCATGTTCTAGCAATATGTCCCCCATGGACAAGCGAATGCAATTTTGTGTTGATCCTCCTTGGCGATCATGATTTAATTATATCCTAGGAAAAACCATCCATGAGTGATAGAATTTCATGCCCAGCTGTTAAGTCCACTATGATGCCGATGTTAGGAAGAGGTAAATCATCCTTCGAACATGCCTTGTTCAAGTCTCTAAAATCAGTGCAGATTATGATGCCCCTGGTGGGTTTAGAGACTGGTACCAGGTTTGAAACCCACTCAAGATAATCTATCAGTTGGATGAATCCAATGTCAAGAAGCTTTTGTAACTCCAGTTTCACCAACAGTGCTATATGAGGGTGCTTTTTCCTTAACTTTTTCTTTATTGGTTTGGCTTTAGGATAGACTGCTAGATGATGTACAACTACTTTTGGATCGATCCCTAGTATATTCATGTATGACCATGAAAAGTTAGCTCTTCTCTCTTTCAGGAATGCTGCTAGGTTCTTTTGTTCTTCATCCATCAAGGATTCAACATAGAAAGTTATCTTGGGTGCTTCGTATGTTCCCACATTTACTGGAGTGGCATTTTCTGCTAAGACTGCTAACTTTTCTAGATGCATTGCACTAAGGGGAATATTGAATCCCTCATCCTTGGGCACCTTAGAAACATTTTCACCCTTGGATGTATCCTTTCTTTTTATTATTTTAGGATCAAAGAGTGTCATAGTGTGGTTTTCACTCAAATATTTGTAAGTTAGTTTCATGTCATCAATTTTTCAATTGAAGGATTCAATCATCTCCCCATAGTATTCCCTTGTGTCGAGATCTATTTCAAATCCTTCTTTGTGATATTCCCATGGTAAGTTGTCACAAATTCCCATGAATTATGAGATTGCTTCATCATTTTTGAATAAATCTAGAATCGATGGTTCTTGTTGGTCCAAGTCAATAAGTTGTGGGTATACTAGGCATATTTCATTTGGTCGGTTGCTTGGGGTGAAGTTGATTAGATATCATGAAAAGGGAATTATTTTCAAATAGGTCAGAAACATCTAGGGGGAAGTCATATAGGGTCGTATCACACAATTTTGGTAATCAAGAGGATGCCTCGACCCATTTAGCGGAAGTAAATTTTCCAATAAAGGTAACCTTGCTAGTAGTACAACCTAGGCCAAGATTCTTTGGACATTTCTCATCTAGCAAACCATTAACATTTTTTCCTAGTTTTTTATTCTTTGTATACCCCATTCCCTTCATTTGTTGTAATCCCTTATTGTCATCTTCCATGGGAAGAATAGGGATGGGTCGTTCATCTTGATAAAGAAATTTAGAGATATCCTCCTCATTGAAATATTCTTTGTTTAGGTCCCCCCATTTGTTGAAGGTAGTAGCTGCCATCTTGATAGTTTCAGAGACATTGTTACTAGGTGTGGGATTCCCATGATATTTGGGAAAAAGAGGTAACTCTCCCAACATAAAAGTATTCTTTATTAGTTTATAGTTTCCACAACCATCATCTTTGATCACTGCTTTGATATCAAGTATGTTCTACACAATGGATGTTTTTGTTTCTAAGGTAGATGCAAGGGATGACAAGTCAACAAATGAGGTAGAAGGTGTAGGCCCTTTGTCATTCTTGGGTATTTGGGGGATCTTATAGAACTTGTCCTCAAGATTCTTGTAGTAGTAAAAAGGCTCAGGATCTCCATGGATAGTAACTTCTCTACCCTCGAAAGGAAACTTTACACACTAATGGTAGGTTGAAGCTACAAATTTTAGGGTGTGGATCTAGGGTCGACCGAGAAAGATGTTGTAGGGAAGATCAAGGTCTAACACTTGGCATTTAGTTTCATAATTGTAGAAGGAATGACCACTTGGATGTAGGAGGCCCACTTGGGTGTGTAGCTTGATGATGCTTTGTGATACCCATTCTTGGTCATCATATGCTCTAATGGCGGTGCTCTTTGTTTTCTCAATAGTATCCTCTGAATTTCCCAAATTTTTGATCAAATGAAGGGTGCAATGTTTAGACCAATGCCTCCATCTACTAAGACTCATTTAACCTTATTCTTATGAATGATGACCTCAAGTTGTAAAGCACAATTATGAGATTGTTACGATGGTAGGTCTTGTTCTAAGAAGGTGAGAAGATGATTAGCGATATTCCCTATGATAGCTTGGAACTATTTTGTATCTATATCCATAGGGACAGATAATGAAGATACAACCTCCTCTAAGATTTCCCTATGCATAGGGGATAGCCTCAATAGTTCTAAGATAGAAATATATGTGGGGGTCTTCTTAAGTTGATCTAAGAGATTGTACTTGCTAGTGCTTGTTGTTGGCTAAGTAGGGTGTGCCCTAGATGGAGATGGGACTCCTTGGATGGTGACCTTACCACATCATGTGGTGAATCCACATTCCACACTAGGCCCTTTGATGGTGACGACAGTAATGATGCTATCATAGGAAGCGACCACATTGGAATAGATATGTTGCACATTTGTGTAATCCTTAGCTTTCCCAGTATTGTTTCCTTTGCTATGATCTGGCATAGGGGTCTTGTATATCTTAATATCCTAGTTACCGGTTGGTACCTTAATAGATATGGTGTTTCTTTCTATAAGATCTTGGATAATATTCTTGAGTCACATGTAGTTTGTTGTCTTGTGTCCTTTGATTTTGTGAAAGTCACAAAGATCGTGTTCGTTGTACTAGGGCAATTTATCATGTTGTTCTTGGTGGTTTTTAAAATTTGGAAGCGTTATTAAGTTTGAATCTACTAATTTCTTCATGATGGTCTCAATGGGTTCTGACAACTGGGTGTATTTTCATTTCAAATAGTTATTCTTGTTGGGAGTTCATCTTTGTTGTGTTTCATTCTTGTTGACCTGATTGTTTTATGGTGGGGTTGTTGTTGCACAATTGGTTGAACATTCTAAAGCTATTTGATTTTTGTTTGGACTAGGAGCACTTAGGACCACCTTAGCATCTACCACTCCAAAATTTGTTACATTTTTTATTCTTAACCCAGACGTGAGGCTTGTTGTTTGAACTGGTTGATGGATGATTGTCTTTGTAGGCTTGAGTATTTCCCTATGAGATTAGAGCTCTCTTGATGTTAAGGGCTCTAGGGACAACCTCATCATAATATGTGATGCACTACATTTTCAATTGGAAGGTAGATCTAGATCAAGATTTTCTATGATAATGCCCACTTGTTTTTCATCAGGAATTGACCACTTACTTTTACTCGCTCTTTACCTCTATCATTGCAAGAAATTGGTGAAATACTCTCCTTTTTTTGTTTTAGAGTATATAACTCTTCTAAGCTTGTGTCCATGTTAAGATTAAAGGAGAAGTGATCTATGAATTTGTCAATGATTTCTTGGAAATTTTTGATACTTGGGGGCAATTGAGAAAACCAATCCATCGCAAGACTTGTTAAACTTCGTGGGAAGAGGCACATCAAATAGGACTCGTTATAGGTGATCTCCATACACATGACATTAAACTCTTTGATATGGTCCATAGGACTTCCTCTCCCTTTGTATTTGTCAAATTTTGGGATTTTAAAACTAGGAGGGAATGGTACCATTGCGATGTTTCGATCAAAGGGATATGGGCATAGGTTTTGTGTATGGGGTTTCTTCATTTTTCCCATCCGAATATCCCATATTTCTTGTGTTAACACTTTGAGTTGTGATGCCATATCATCCAATGGAATGGGTGGAAGAACATATGTTGCATATTGTGGGATGGTGGAGGAAGTGTACGTGGGATTCTAATATGATGGGGCATTGTATGGTGTGTATGGTGGTGTAGGATAAGGTGATGATGGTGTAGACATATATGTTCCTAATGTGTTTGGGTTGACAATGTTTTGTTGAGATTTGTAGTATAAACCTTGTTGTTGCTATTGTTGTGTGAACAATTGTTGTTGTTGGGCATGTTGTTGAGCTTGTTGCTTTTGTTGGGCTTGTTTTTGTTATTGAGTTGCTAGGGTTGCTTGTTGTGTTACTAAGACTGGTTGATGTTGTTGTTGTGTGACTAAGGATGATTGTTGTTATGCAACTAAGGCTGCTTGATTTTGTTGCTTCTATTGTTGTACTACTAGGGTTGCTTGTTGTTGTTGTTGCTACTATTGTGTTGCTAGGGCTGCTTCCTTTTTTTGTTGTTGTTGTGCTTCTAGGGTTGCTTGTTGTTGTTGCCGCTATTGTTGTGTTACTAAGGTTACTTGATGTTGTTTTTGTTGTGCAACTAAGGCTACTTGTTGTTGTTGTTGGACTACTTTCTAATAAGCTTGTTGGGCTTGTTGTAAAGCTAGAGCATGTGCTTGCAATGTAGGATCAATTAGTGGTTGAGAGATCTATGATGGGTTTTGGGTGTTGATGTTTTGTGCAGATTGTGCATTGTTGATGAGAGGTTGTGGATTCCCTTGGTTTAACATTCCTTGTAAGATAGTGTATTGGGTTGGATGAATGTAAGTTTGAGGTTCCATTTGATTTTGTGTGACTTGGGGGACAAATGGTAAAGATGAGGATGGCATCATTAAATATTTTGATGTTAAGGGCACATTAGGACATTGGGTCCACTAATTGAAACGATTCCCTTGTGTTTGGGATATGCTCAAGGTATCACCTTGGTTAATAGGGTTTGTGATCAAGGTATTTTTTTGATGTGGGTTGATGATGGATGGATAGATGTGTTTTGGACAACTATTGGGTTTGATGTATCAATGGGAGGATTGGATGAAGATGTTTCATGTTGCATTAAAGGCTAATTTTGCATGAGGGTATTGCCTTGCCCTTTTGGGTCTACTTGTGACACTTGGTCCACACTACACTATGGTATGTTGGGCACATTTTTGGTACTCATGGGTATGGATGAAGATGGGTTTCCTTGATATGTTGAGGTTGTTGTGGAGTAATGAAGTGTAAGTGGTTTATATGGATGTTGGGGATCCTCGGGAATGGGAGGTGTGCCAATTGTTTGTGTCCAAGTGATTGTTTAGGATGGTGTGGTGTTGAGAGTATCCATAATTGTGTTGCTTTCAAATGGAAGAGTGTGACCAAATTCCTTGGAAAGACTAGCTTCAATACTAGGTGTAGATATTTTGTTTACCCTTAGTGATGGAGTTGTTGGAATAGTGGATGAAGTCAAGGCTTGTGTTAATGATTGTCCAAAAAAAGATGGAGAAATAGAATTATGTTTTTCAAGGCTTGATGTTCCAAGATTTCCTCCCTAGTAAATCCAAATGGATAATTTGTGTCATATTCTATCTCATATGGCCTTGATGGTGACAAAGGTTGCTATGATGGGGTAACATTGCTTCTCGGATCAAATTCCAGAGGATTGGAATCACTTGAGGTAAATGTGACTTTGGTTTTCTCCATGATTCTCTTGTGTTGTGATCTTGTTTTTACCATAAATTTTGGGTCACCTTTGGTAGAGTTTTAATTGTTGAGATTTGTAATGTTTAAACTCTCTAGTTGACTCAAATATAGGTAAAAAGGATGCTCTAAGTATTTTTGGAACAATGATGATAATGGGAGATGAAAAGATGAAAGATATGGGGAGTGATTTTTGCAAACGTTTTGGGACAGCACTTTTGAGTTGAGTTTGATGTTTGGATAAAGGATGTGTATGAACTTGGAAATCTTTAGGGTAGACTTGTGACCTTCAACATAAACTAGTTCAAATATTATAAGTAACTTAGAAAAATGTATGGAAAATGATTCATTTCACATACAAAGTAGCTAAGTTAGGGGTTGGTTTGTGAACCATAGATTTTTGGCTCCAATGTACTCTCTAACTCCTCTAGGTTTTTTCACCTAAAAGGAGAGAGCTTAGCCCAAAAATGCTAAGGGTTCATTCAAATTATGTTATGTGTGATGTTATCTAAGCTAAATGAAGTGAAATAAATGCAATTAAGTGATTTATATGACTGAAAATGTATGCAAAACTAATATTTAAGCTATGTTTGAAAACATAGTGTTGTTTGCAAAAGGCTCGAAAGAATGAACAAAAATGCAAATTAAACTAAACAGAAAATTTTTTTTAGAATGTGTGCACCTGGAAAATAGGAGAAGACTGGAAAAAAAATTGGAAAACTGATGAAATCTGAATTTGAGCTGACTGGGACTCATTCGCCACCCTGGGCAAATCAATCCCAAGTTAGGACTTTTCAGCACAGAAGTTGTTTTCTGTCAATCAAGAACCTGGATCTACATCTGACTCAAATCTACACCTTAGGAGGGACTCATTCACCATGCATAGAAAATCAGTCCACTTTGGAATTTCTACAACTTCAAATTTATGTTCTACACCTTGACACCTGCACAACAATTTCTAACGGAAACCCGACTCAAGATCTCAAAAAATTCTTGCAAAACAACTTAAAATTATTTGTCTAATGGTGGGTTGGCCTTGGTCAAACCCCTAGTTGGGTAATTAAACCTTGAATGGAGAAAATATGCATAAAACCCTAGCCTTAGATATGTTAAAGACTAGGAAGATCTGAAATATGACAAAAACCTTATTCTATTGTTTTAGAATAAGCAATGCAAGAATGATTTGTATGATGCAAGATCTCAACCCTGGAAAACTTACAACATATAAAAAATGGAAGTGAAATGATATACAAATGACAAAAAAACAAATGCAAACCTTAATCTGAAGATAGAGTGAAAATGGAAGATGGAATCAATATGAAACCAAGTCCACTTCCTCACCCTAGATTTCTTCATGATTCACCATAGGCATTCATCACCAACCTTTTGCAATGTTGAATCTTGACAAAAAGAGTGAGCTTCAAGACCTACAAAAAATGCTAGTTTGTTGTCCTAAAACTTCAAGTTTTGCTAATGAGACTTGTTGTGGAAGACTTGACTCTAGGAATTGCTCTTGAAAATGACAAAAAGATGTGTGAAATGACTTAAAATAAGTATTTATAGGCAACAACACCTTATTTTCCTGTTATTTAGACCTAAGAGGCCGACATTCACTAGAAATTCAAGTTAAATTAATCAAATTCTGGCTCAAAATTGAATTTTCCCTCAAAGGGGACTCATTGGCCACCCTTGGTGAATGGGTCCCACTAGAGGGGACTCATTCATCCAAGGTGGCGAATGGGTCCCACTACTAATTTTTGAAGGTGGGTTTTTTGGGGTATGAGATAATTAAGTGTTGTTTGTTGGATTTTATGTGATTTCTCAGGTAAAATGGGCCTCTAGATAAAAAATAATGGGTCTTAGAGGCCTATAAATGCTATTTTGAAGGGTAAATGGTGTGAAGGAACTCAAAAGTGGGTCCAATTTTCTATGGCATATTTAGCCCCCACTTTAGCACCCATATGACTCTATGTGCATATGTAAGCTAAAGGACTCTAAATGATGCACTTTATTATATAAAAGGATACTCATTCAAAAGACAAGAGAATGAAGCCCCTAATGTAGTTATCTGCACAACCACAACATTAGGAACCGCATCCTGCAACACACATACATTAATTGTCCATAAATCCTTTTATCTAACTCTTAGGAATTCAATTTGAGGGTAGATGTATGCCCACTTGATTCTGCTTGCTTTACGGAGGTAGAATCAAGGTAGCAATCTAGCCACATCGAATAAGAAACATTGTATCGTAGGGCATTTCCAAATACCATGCCTCATGACAATAGACAAATGATCATGTCGGGTGTGGAATGATGATTCCAATGCATGAAACGGTGTCTAAAATGGATTACCCTAGCTCCCATTATTGTGATTTGAAGAATATCTATGTTATGAGTTCTTGAAAAGATAATAACCTTATGTTAGTACGTAAAAGTAAAAAGAAATAAAAAAGGATTAAAAGAAGGAAAATAAAGTAACTTTTCACTTATGATTCATTTTACCTTCATGTAGCGTGAGAGTGACGAGTGGGAGAAGAACATGTCGAGCAGACGAGATTACACACCTTTGCATCTAGATGATCTTCGTGAGCAGGTGGCACATGACAAGCTGTATGATGAGGTAAGTTGATTTTGCAACTTTCACCTTGTGCCTTTATAATAATTTAATGATTTTAATGCCTGGATAGGTGAATTTAGGGTTCTTGGAAAAAAGTTTGCAAAGTGTCCCCTTTTTTTGCAAAGTGTCCCATTTGTTTGCAGAGTGTCCCTTTTGTTCACAAAGTATCTCGTTTCTTCGCGAAGTGTCCCATTTCTTTGCGAAATATCCAAAAGGGGTTCTAAAGTGTCTAAGGCCATTAGAAAAGCACACTAGATTGAATTTAACACACTTGCATGATGAAATGTGTGAAATTTGAAGAAATTAGATGAAATTTAGAGCATTTTGTGATGATTTTGACAAGTCTTTGCCTGGTCACGACAATGGCTAGGGGGAAGATAGCTTACATTTTTGAGAGATCATGCGCCAATGCTATCAATTTGGTAAAGATAGAGCATTTACAGTCAGTGGGTATCTATTGGGCCTATCTTATGCCACCTATGAGATACCATGATGCCATGCTTATGGCTCTGTGCAAGCGTTGGGATGATGATACTTGTACCTTTCATCTTCTCATCAGGGAAATGACTATCACTCTCGAGGACGTACACTGCATTCTCCAAGTTCCTATTCGAGGAGAGTGGGTACATTTCTGGGGGGATCGGTTATTCTAGGAGAAGAAGAGAGATATACATTATTTTCTAGGTGGGCCTATACATGATGAGCAAATTAGAGCACGGATCGAGCTTCCCATGCTACGGTATTCATGAGCACCTGTGGTCAAATGGATTATGCTGCACATAGTGGCACTGGTTCTCAATCCAAATGGCCGAGTGACACACTTGCATGGAGGATTGGTACACTTGATACGAGGGATGTACGAGCAAAGGATAGTCTATGCTTGGGGCCGCTGCATTTTAGCACCCTTGTATTATGATATTGGTTGGTTTTTGTTTTGAGAGATCGATAGTATGGTCCATTGTACACTTCTACAAGTGTGGTGCCTTGAGCATATCACATGTACCAGGCCTGTTGGATTCCCTTGTGCTATAGCTACAAGATATCAATGATCATTTGGCTATCCTTTGTGATGCTTGTGGTAGTATGGAGATTTACACTTTTGGGGGGTGAGATTTGACTGGTTGGAGGAGGACGAGATCTTATGGAGACCTTATCTACTTACTCTAAAGTGGCTAGATCCCATAGGATAGTTATGGAGGATGAAAATGGATAGGTATCTAGCCGAGAGGCATGACTATGTTGTACAACCTTTCTATTACGAGTGAGTCATGCGACAATTTGGACAAGTGAAAACACCACCAAGGGCATGCCCCTTCATTAGATGATCAGTGTGGAGTGCCGAGAGGCTAGGTGATATTGTCTGGTTGACTATAGATCATGTTTATGAGAGTGATTCTAATGATTTAGATTGCAACCAACCACCAGCATCTGACGTTGATGATGTTGGCAGCACAGATGAGCACGAGGAGTGGTGGTCATATGCACATCCAACTCCTATGTTCCCCATGGACTTCCCTATAGGTGATGCAGGACCAACACCAGATGAGGGTGATGAGCCAAAGGAGAGAGCAAAGGAGGTATGGTATAGGCGAGCAGATATTTTTACTAATGTTATTGATTAGGATTACTAGTCCAATGTTGATCCTAACTATGAGGACCAGGATGGAGGAGAGGATGAGGAGGAGGAGGATTATGAGGAGGATGATTATTACAAGGAGGAGCCACCCTTGAGCAATGGTGATGAGGTAGCTATTGAGGATTGGTATGAGCATGGAGAGTCCTCCCATACTTACAAATCTAGATCACAGGCAATAGCTACAACAAACATTAGCTCACTCAAAGTCAAAGAGAGGCTAGCACCTCCTCAATGCCCCCAGAGAGGATGATGATGTGTTACTAATTGTGTACATTGTCTATCTTGTAGGAGTGACGAGAGACTGGTGAGAATTTTACTGTCAGGATGCCACAGAGATAGTGCCTACATCCATCGATGAGGAGGAGATGGATCTTGACTACGTGCCCCCACCGATTATGGAGGAGGAGCAAGAGTCACTTAGACCATTCGCAAGGTTACATGAAATGTATGAGAGTGTGAGGAGGTGACTCCATCAAGATGAGAGTGCACTACAATCAGTGCAAACCTCAGCAAAGGTAGAGAGACTACATATAGAGTTGGCATAGACATGAGCAGAGAGGGATCAGATGGAAGAGGAGCAACTTGTTGCTATTGGTCAAGTACAGGGTTTGGAATATGCACTTAGACTTGGAAGTTCACAATCATGGTCACACACGACCGTCTCATTACATCCGAGGACCAGATCATGAGCACCAGATCCCGAGGGGTCTAGCTCTCACAGACCACTATGACTTTGTATATTATATTGAGATTTATATAAAACATTGATATATATATCTAGACATGTGCATTTGGTGTTTTTATGATGTATCTCGTGATCTAGTGTAAAACATATTTCAGTTTTAGTGTAGATACAACATTATTAGTGAAAAAGAATATGTTAAATTAAAAAAATTGATAAGGATCTAACTTAACACAACAGGAATGTGAATAGTATGAAGCCTACAACAATTATAAAATGAACTTAAATAATTACCTTAGTGTTCAAGAAAAACACAAAATTAGTTGTCAAGAACGAAGCAATGTGAAATTTATTTAGAATAATATCAAATAACTTTAAACAACATTGTTGTATCAATCATACTATATAAGGGGTTAGAGATAATACCAACACAAATGTGTGTCATTAATGAGCTCCTTAAGGGGTGTTCCATCAAGCTACTTTAAGAGATAAGCACCAGACCCATAATTGGTATCAACTATGTAAGGTCCCAACCAATTAGGGCTGAATTTGTCTTTATCTTCGTTATCAACACTAGTATTGCATTGATTTTCAATAAGAACAAAATCTCCCTTGCAAAACAAATGAGGGATGACATGAATGTTGTGATTGCATTGTAATTGTTTGATGTGAGCTTGGAGATGTTCAAGAGCATTAATGCATTGTTCACCAAGCATCTCAAGTTGATGTAATCGTTGATCTTTATAAGTGTTGTCATCAATAAGATCTTGGAAAGCAACTCGCAAAGTAGTAATTTCTAACTCCAAGGGAATGATCACATCAGTGCCATAAACAAGGTTATAAGGGGTATTTCTTGTGGATGATCGAACATTAGTTCTATAATCCCAAAGTGCATAAGATAGTTGCATATACCAGTCTTTATGATGCTTGGTGATAGTTTTCTTGAGGATTTGTTCAAGAAGCTTATTAGTATTTTCAGCTTGTCCATTGGATTGTGGATAATACAGTGTTGAAAAGCAATGTTGAATGTTGAATGTTTCGAGAAATTTATGAACTTTGTTATTCTTAAATGGAGTTCTGTTGTCAGAAACAATTGTGGAAGGGAGCCCAAAGCGAGCTATTATGTGGTCTAAGATGAAATGACAAATGGCTTCAAAAATTGTAGAATGGAGGAGAATAGCTTCCACCCATTTCATGAAATAGTTTGTTGTGGTTATGATAAACATATGTCCAGTAAAAGAAGGTGAAATTTTTCCAATAAGATCCATCCCCCATACTAAAAATGGCCAAATTGGAACATTGGCACGAAGCTTAGCAACAAGAGCATGGATCAAATTGCTATGTTCTTAGCATTTGTGACATCATTTAATGTAGGTAAAGCAATCCTTCTCCATATGTCTCCAATAATAACCCATACGAATAAGTTTTTGCACTAACGAACGACCTCCAAGATGACCTCCATAGCCACCAACATGAACCTGTTCGAGCGCTAAAGGGATTTCAGAATCTTTAAGACATCATAATAGGAGACCATTAAAATATCTTCTATACAATGTGTTTGCAAGGATCACATATTTAGTTGCGAGTTTACGTAAAAAAAATTGAGTATTCATTGTGGTAGGTTTGGGAATGGTACCATCTTTCAAGTAGTTGTATATTGTATCATACCATTCGCACGAAGCATCTTGAGTTATTGGCCAAATGTATTCTAATGGAGTATCGATCGAAGGTTTTATGATGAGATGGATAAAAAAGTTGAAGGTTGTGGAAGGATCATGTGGGGATATAAGAGAAGCTGCACTCACCATTGCATCTACATGTCGATTGTCTTTGCGTGGGATGTTATCAATGGTGAATGATTCAATTTTTTCTAATAATTTCATTATAAGATCCTTGTATTTTGATTATTTTTCATGTTTATTTTGATATGTACCATTGTTTTGTTTGATGACCAATTGCGAATTTCCAAAGATCTTGATTTTTTTAGCATTTATGGATAAAGTAGCTTGCAAACTTGCGATCAATGCCTCATACTCAGCTGTATTATTTGTGCATATGAAATTCAATCAATAGGATAAGGGAATAGGTTTGTCGTTGGGTGGAATTAGTACCACTCTAGCACTGGAACCTGTTCTACATTTAGATCCATTGAAAAATAACTCCCATGGTTTAATGTCAGAGGTTAAGACATGATCATTAGGAAAGGAATCATGAGTAGGTAAAGCAATAAGAGAAGGAGCGTCAGCTAAGTGATCGGTTAAGGCTTGGATTTTGATTTCTTTTTGTGAAACAAATTTAAGTTCAAAATCAATTAACATCACCCACTTAGATAAGCATCTAGTGAGATCTATTTTGTTGAAAAGATATTTAAGAGGATCAAACTTTGTGATAACTTGTATTTCAGAATTTAGTAAATAATGTCATAACTTACTAGTAGCGAATACAAGAGCCAAACATTGTTTTTCAATTGGTGAATATTGTGTTTCATAATCAATTAAGGTTCATCTAATGTAATAAATAGTGTTTTATTTACCATGATCATCGTGTTGAGCCAAAAATGTTGCAAGAGCATGGGCAGATGCAATGATGTACAAGATAAACGGTCTATTTGGAACAATAGGTTGTAAAACAGGTGGAGTGGCTAGGTATTCCTTTAGACTCTCAAAAGCTTGTTTACAATCCTCATCCCAATCAAAAGTTACACCCTTTTTAAGGAGATGTGTCTAAGGTAATGTGCAATCAGCTAAAGATGCAACAAAACAACAAATAGCTTGAATTTGACCTTGTAACATGCGCTTGAGTGAGAAATATTACTAGGAGGTGGCATGTTAATGATTGCATTGATTTTCTTTGTGTCCACCTCAATGCCTCCGTGAGATATGACAAACCCCAAAAAATTTCCACTATGTATGCCAAAGACACTTTTTTGGATTCAATCACATATTATATTTGCATATTTGTTCAAAGATTTTGTGAAGGACATTTACATTGTCTTGATGTGTTAGCAATTTAGAGAGGATACATCAACATAATCTTCCAAAATTTTGTGAATGTGACCATGAAATATTAATTCCATTGCACATTGATAAGTTGCGTCGACATTCTTTAGACCAAAGGGTATCACAACCCAACAAAATGTTCCCCAAACTGTTGTAAAGGTAGTTTTGTATTGATCCTGGGGGTTAATAAGGATTTGATTATAACCAGAAAATCCATCCACAAATGACAACAAAGCATGTCCAGCAGTTGAATCCATGATCATGTCTATATTAGGAAGCATAAAATCATCTTTTAAAGAGGCTTTATTCAAGTCTCAAAAATTCGTGCATATCCTAATACGATCATCGAGTTTTGCAACCATGACAATATTTGAGATCCAAGGAGAATAATCAATAGGTCTAATAAATCTTGCATCAAGAATTTTTTTGAGCTCCTCTTTAATGTGCTAGGCTATGTTAGGATGCATTTTTCTAATATTTTGACAAACGGGTTTAGCATTTTTAGCAAGGATAATGTTATGCATCACAATTTTTCCTGGCATATCAGAATATTTCCAAGCAAAAATTTTAGGAAAATCACGAAGTAAAGTGGTAGTGTCTTCTTGTTCTTCATGATCAAGGCACTTCCCAATTTTAATAACTTTATCATTATCATTAATGTCCATTGGCACATCAATTGTATCTCCTAAAGGTAGTGCATTAGATTTAGGACTTTCAGATTCATAGAATTCTTCAGTGATATCACTTACTATTTTCTTGTTAACAATCATGGCATGAGGACTATTTTTCATGGAAGTAAGTGAGGACACGTTATCATAAACACCTAACATTCATTTCAAATTCTCATTGCTATTGGCATACAGGAATGAAGGTGGTAGGTTATATTGAGCAATTCAGGATGTTTGATTGTGAGTTTGTGTTGTGGCTAACATGTTATAGCATTAATGTTCAAAAATGGTCGTTGAGTAGCTTTGGTCATTTTAGAAAAAGAATATCCCAATACATTTTTTGTTTCTTACATATTAGGTTCAATAGGGACACAAATACCTTGCTCGTGTTTTCCACACCTTTTCCAATATAGCCTAATTGTTTTACAAATGTATAGCATTTTCCATAGTCTTTCCATTTCATGTGGAGTAGGCGGGGATTGATAATCTATCTCATCAAAATTTGTTGTGTATGTTGCATTTTCATCAAGATTATAGGAGATAGATGTTTGAGAAGATTATTCATAATTTTTAGTGGACATGATTTTTGGTTGTTCTTGTTTCTCATCTTTCTTTTTTGTGAGTATGTATTCGCCCATAAACGAGGGTTTGAATTCTAAGGATCCCCAATCGTCGCCAAATAATTTAGAGACTGATTCCTTATTGTGTTGTTCAATTTCAAGAGGATCGATATTGGATGTTGGAATTAATGTTTTCAAAGTACTTGTAACCCATTTTTCAAGGTACAAGCAACTTTCAGGCTCAGGTCTATGTCAACTTGATATATATGATTATTATGGACATATTTCATGATACGATGAAGGGTCAAAGGAATTGCATTCATCTCATGAATCCATGGTTAGCCTAAAAGAAGATTATATGAAAGATCATAAGGCATGACATGGATTGGAGTTTGCAAAGTAGCCACCCCAACCGTAATAGGAAAAGTAATTATCTTGAGCAGATGCTTAATTTTATTGTCAAATCCTTGAATGGAGATGGAATCAGGTATTATTTGTGACCTATCAACATCTAATCGATCAAGGAGAGTCACACTACACACATTAAGGGAAGAACCATTATCTATGAGAATGTATTTGATACCTATGCAATTGAATTGAGCAATTATCATAAAGGCATCATTTTTTTTACGCAACTCCAAAGGAGGGAGCTCATGTTGATGGAAAGTAATGTCAAGATTCAATTTTTAGATGAGAGTTGCCACATAATTTGAAGTGGTACCAAGAGGAACTGTAATTTGTTTTAAGGCTATTTGAAGAATGTTGTGATAATTTGGTGAGTTTTGAAGCAAATCCCAAAGGGAAATCTTGGCAAGAGTATTTTTTAATTGTTTAACAAGATCATACTCCTTTGTGTGTGGGTTATAGTAAGGAGCACTAGGTGGATTAGGTAAGGGTAAAGAAGGTGGGATTGGTTGTGGTGGTTGCAGGTTGTTTCAGGTGTTATATGTATGAGCAATAGTATTGTTACTAGATTTTTGTGACACATTGGTTTTAGGGGGTTAGACGGTGTACCGGGGTCAGTTAGAGGGGTGAAGTTTATGTGAGGGTGGGTAAAGGATAATTTGAGGTTGGATTACATTAACATCCTTAGTTTTAGATGTCTCAAAACAAGCCAGAGTGGATGATTCGGGTGAGATAAAGTCCAGAAGAGACTCGTCTATCAAGTGCAAATCATCATGACCAAAAGGTTTGAGGGATAAATTATCATCAATTGGTTTAAAGTGTTCAAGAGAAGCATTAGATGTGTTAATGTTTGGTATTGTGAGTTGGTCACCACAAACCTTAGTGGATAGCTCATGTGAGATGAATTCTTGGAGGGCTTCATCTAACAAAGCAAAGTCATCACAAGAAAAAGGTTTGAGGGGGATGTTATCATTAAGGGGTTTAGGTTTCTCACTGCAAGCATTATAGGATGAAGTGAGTGAGAAGAAGTCCTAAAGAACTTCATCTAACTTGTCAACATCATCACTACTAACAGGCTTAGATGAGATGGTGTTTCTAATGTGAATCATGTGTTTGAAAGGATGGTTTGATGTTTTAGTTTTTGTGTCTTTATGTATCGATGAATCTAATCTAAAAGAACTAGGAATGAAAACGAAAAAGGAAATTTTCAAATATCTAAAACTATCCATGAGTACCATGAAAAGAAGTGAAATTTATGCTAAGAAATAGAAACAACTAAACTGCAATAGAAAATAAATTGCAAAAAATAGAAAGGTAAAATGAAATAAATTAAAATCTGGAAATTATTATCAAAAACTGCAAAGGGATTGATTCGCCCAAGGTGGCAAATGAGTCCCAAGGCATGCAATTTTTAGGATTTTTATATTTTTTTTATAGTTTTCTAAAGGTTATCAAGTCTAAACAATGCAAATACAGATTAAAAGTGTAGAATTTTGGAATGATTCAATGAAACAAGAAGCAATAATGAACTCTAAATGATGCTTTCACCAATGCAATGCTTTAGAAAATGTAAATACACAACAATACCCTAATAGAATATTGATGCAAATGAAATCTAACATGAAATATGCAATTGGAATTAGGAAGCTAATATGTTCAAAATTTGGGTTCACCAAAATGAATTGTAGATTTTTGGCTCCAATGTACTCTCTAACTCCTTTAGGGTTTTTCACCTAAAAGGAGAGAGATTAGCCCACAAATGCTAAGGGTTCATTCAAATTATGTTATGTGTGATGTTATATAAGCTAAATGAAGTGAACTAAATGCAATTAAGTGATTTATATGACTAAAAATGTATGCAAAACCAAGATTTAGGCTATGTTTGAAAACACGGTGTTGTTTGCAAAAAGTTCGAAAGAATGAACAAAAATGCAAATTAAACTAAATAGACAGTTTTTTTCAGAGTGTGTGCACTTGAAAAATCGAAGAAGATTAGAAAAAAAACTAGAAAACTGATGAAATCTGAATTTGAGCTGACTGGGACTCATTCACCACCCTGGGCGAATCAGTCCTAGGTCAGGACTTTACTGCACATAAGTTATTTTCTATCAATCAAGAACCTGGATCTGCATCTAACTCAAATTTGAACCTTAGGAGGAACTCATTCACCATGCATGGCACATCAATCCACTTTGGAATTTCTACAACTTCAAATTTTTGTTCTGAACCTTGACACTAGCACAACAATTTCTAATGGAAACCCGACTCAAGATCTCAGAAAATTCATGCAAAACAACTTAAAATTGTTATTGTAATAGGGGTTTTCCTTGGTCAAACCCCTAGTTGGGTAATTAAACCTTGAATGGAGAAAATCTACATAAAACCCTAGCCTTAGATGTGTTAAAGACTAGGAAGATATGAAATATGACAAAAACCTTATTCTATTGTTCTAGAATAAGCAATTCAAGAATGATTTGTATGATGCAAGATCTCAACCCTAGAAACCTTACAACATATGAAAAATGGAAGTGAAATGACAAGAAAACAAAATGCAAACCTTAATATGAAGATAGAGTGAAAATGGAAGATGGAATCAATATGAAACCATGTCCTTAGGTGTGATTTGGTGGCTAGTTGCACTTCCTCACCCTAGATTTCTTCACGATTCACCATAGGCA
>VDFB02193867.1:6961672-7074503 GCA_007258455.2 Sequoia sempervirens | reverse complement strand
AAAGCTGTTAAATCTCAACAACTAATCAATTCTTGGCTAGAGAAGCCTAAGTCTCATTATTCCAAGCTGTCTAAACAACTATTCAGGGCAAAGTTCAAGAAGGATTATTATGATTCCATCACTCTTCTCAGTAGGGTGGTTGGATTGAAGAATGCTGGTATGTTTGAGAATTGGATGTGTCATGTGATTGTGAGGATGGAATAGGAAAAGACCGACTATCATTGGGCAGGTGTCATAAGCAGAGTGATCCATGAGCAGTTGTCCAATGTGCTGCAAATGAAGACCTTCACAATGACCTCGTACTTAGTCTATGCACTTGTAGGGTTTCATCCATACAAGGGGTTGAGTACCAAGGGTGTCTTTGGAAAGGATATTATTTATGAGGTGTACACTCAATTCAACTTGGGAAGTTCACACTACAGGAGGGTGAATGATGCATTCACCATGCATATTACTAGATTTCTTCAGGGAGCAGAGCACACAAGGATTTCTGACCAAGCCAAGGAACTCATTAAGAGATATGGTGCTTGGTTTATTCAATTCCCAACCTTCTCATATATCTGGGTTGATGGCTATCAAAAGGCTCCATACAGACTTCCAAGGTATCCCACTGATCATATCATACTTTTGGAAGTCACTAGATAGATATGTGACTTTGATGCTATTGTCAAAAGGGACAAGCATAAGACTGGTTTTGGTGGAGAATTCCCCTTGAGGATAGGAACTGGAGAGGCATGTCCTTCCATTATTTCTACCCAGGCTTCAGAGGAGGAGATGAGTACTCTTGGCTTATCTTTCCATTCCAAGAGGTCTAGATTTGATATCACAGGTGAAGCCCAAAAGAAGGCTAGTAGAGAGTATAGCCATAAGGTTGATTTGGAGGACTATTGGGCCAATTGCAGCGATGAATATGAGGTTAGGAAGAAGAAGTTTTCTCACCTTCTAGTTGAATCAGTCCAACTATATAATGTGAAGGTAGTGCCTGATCAGCTTGAAGATGATGGGGATCTGATTCAAGGTCATGCTTATGAGGCAGTAAAGGATAGGGCGATTGGTGATGTGGATTGGCTAGAGGAGAAAAAGATAGAACTAAAGAAGTTAATTGATCCAGTCACCAAGTTCACCAGAATGTGGCTAAAGAATAAGCTGTGGGAGTTGGAAAATGAAAGTGTACATTGCAACTATGAGCTTATGGGAGATTTGGACCCTCACTCCACTTCCAAAGAATCAACTTGGCAAGATCCTAAGGGAAAAGTTATGCTAGATTCCCCTTTCAAAATCAAGATTAAAGATGTTCAGGAGGAGGAAGTCCAAGAAATAGAAAAGTAGAGAAAGCTAGTTGCTAAGAAAAGGTCAAGGACCAAGAAGTCTGAAAAGAAAGAAACTGAAAAGAAGATTCCCGAGGTTGATGTTCCTATGCCTAAGAGGATAAGAATTGTAAGATTATCCCAAAAGTCAGGTTCCAAGGATGGAGTGGAAGTTACTCCACCTGTGGTAGATGTAGAGAGTTCAGGGGAAAAGACATAAGTATATACAAGGATGTCTAGGACTCCTTCCCCTAACGATAGTGTGCCCAAAATGGATCCTCCTCCAGTCACTTCTCATGAGGAGAAACATGATGATGTTCCTTCTTCCCATGAAGCTCAAAGAAAACCAGATGAATCTAAGAAAGCCGAAGATCAACCAAAAACTGAGGGAGAGGAATTTGATGAGGGTGATCTTTACCATGTTGAAGCAGAAGTAGAAAAGGTAATGCAATCTCCCTTGGTTGCCTATGCCGAGTCACCTGTTATGACTGAGGAGATCAAATCACCTCCAAGAGAAGAAGTAGAAAAGATTCCATTGCCTGAGTAGAAGGAGGAACATGTTGAAGAAAAGGAGAGTAAGGCCAAATTTCCTAAGAAGCAGGGTTTGAATGAGGAAGTGCCTAAGGTTCAGCTAGAGAAAGAGAAACAAAGCAAAGTGCAGGTGGAATCTACTGTTCCAGATTGGTTGGACAAGGAGATAAAAAGAAAGCAAATCATTATAGAGGATACTCCACCTAACTGGGATGAGTTGCTAACCAAGATTGGAAAAGACAAAGGAAAGAAGAAGGCCAGGGTCATCTCCAAGATTGAAAGGGATGATGCCAGCAATAAGGTGGTTCATATCACAACTCCTGCTCCAGATAAGAATAGAGGTGAGGTAATTGCAAAGGATTATAATGTGTAGACTTTCAATTTAGGGCCTACATCCGGTGAGCAAGATATTGAAGATTATCAGGGTTCTAGCACAATTATCGTGGGGAGATTGAGGAAGGAAATTCAAACTAAGTAGGAGCTAAGGAAGGAAAATGAGAAACTCAGGAAATGCTTGGAGGATCTAATGAAACCCTTGCAATTTATTAACCCCTCCACCTCTGTTGTGAATCTCATACCTCAAGAGACTATCACCGAGATGGAAAAGATAAAGGCTTCTATTCTTGCCACTGCAAATTGGCTGTAAGGGGTGTGAACCAAAGGAAATGAGGCTATTAAAGATATTTTATCAATAGGGAAAGATTGGTTGAAGGAGTTATTAGCTCAAGAGAAGGAAGATACATATATTCTAATGCAAAAGACGAAAACCATCATGGAGTATACTAGGGATAAGTTAGTAAATGATAAAATTATTGCTTCCTCCAGAGCTGCTGAACCTTGGGAATGGTTTGAAGCATTGAAAATTAGGCAGAAGGTTCTGAAGAAGATTTACAAATAGAGGAGGCAGATTGATGATACCCTAATTGGTGTGTCTAATGGATCCATTGCTTTCTTTGAGATTATGACAAGGAGAAGGAAGATTTCCCCTAAATATTTGAGTTTGGAATAGTTGAGAAAGTGGCGGCATGATTTTTATGCTCCATTCAGTGATGATTTTGTTACTAAGCACTAGTTGGATGATGCGGCAACCTATATTGTTGTCATTGATAAATACCTAACTTATAAGGTGGAGTGGGATAAGTCAGTGAAACAATCTAGGGAGGAAATTCCATCAATTGAGAGTCAACTTAAGGTTTTTCCTTTACCACCTGTGGCTGACTTCAATAGGGTGCTTTTGAAAGTTCATGAAATGCTGGATCGAAATAAAGACAAAGGGGAAGGTAGTTAATGATGGGCTACATCAAGATTTGTGCTTCCCTATTATTTTGGCATGCATTGGTCTGAGTTGCATTGGAGATCCCAGGCCGACCTAGATAAAGTTCATACATTTAATGCATATTTTATTTTATTTTGAATTTCTCTTGGCTGACTTGTTGTGCCTAAATTATTATTGTAAAACCTATCTAGGCTAAAATGTTTTGAGGGGTTCTATAAATATGGAATTTTGCCTCATTTGTAAGGGCTAGACATAAGTATAGATATAGACAAATATAGAGATAGTTAGAAAAAATTAAGTAGAGCAAGAGTTAGCAAGTAGTTGTTCTCAAGAAAATATTGTAACAAAAAGTTGGAATTGTTGCTACAGTGGATAATTTTGTGCAAGTAATGACATTGTGATTTGGTGCCATACTTTTGTTTTTCTTATCTTGCATGGTTCTTGTTATTCTATCTTTAGAATTTCTTTGAGGAAAGTTAATATTTAGAATTAGATATGATTCAATGATGTTTATGGTTTGATATTTGAAGTGTTGTAGCAATCCCTGGTCCATACTTTTCACAACCAACTGATTATTAGTTGCTTTGCAAAGTTAGCCTAGACCTTTTTATTCATTGTGATTAGTTCAATTGTGAGGGTTTATTCATTTAAATTGCAATAGGGTTGTTTGAATGAATGTTCATGATCTGAAAATCCTAACACCTTCGAAGATTGCAGTATTTCTACAAGATTGTAGATCCATCTGGGTTAAGTAGAAATCATTTTTGAGGGATGGTCCATTTCAAGTGTTTTTTCATTTGCATTATTAATCTTAGGAGTAGTATTAATCTAGAAATCTCTTTGAAACCCTCATCTTTTTTTATTTCTTTGATTATTGGGGTAAATTTAGGATTGAAGTATCATCATATTGCTAGATCTGATAAATTGAGATTCAGTATTTTGCTTGTAGTAAGGTCCCATTGTGATTACCAACATTTTCACATTTATCACTGAGTTTTTTATGCATTGTCAAGACTTGAAATTAGAGACCTTAGGGTTATCTCTTGAGGCTTGCTGATAGAGATTTACCTTTCAAGAGAGATAGGATTTCATATTCTGTTTGAGTTGTTGTTGTGCAGAAAACATCATCAACAGATTGGCGCTAGAAAGAGGGCCTAAATAAGCAAGCTGGATCAATTTTTGAATGCCATCTCTCCTGAAAGATTTAGAAGAACCAGATCTACTCCAGGAGAGGAAGAATTTCAAGAATTACCAGACCCTACTGGGTCAAGAAGGACCAACAAAAGGGGAGAGTCATCATTTGGCTAGCCATCTCCATCATTTCCATCTTCATCAGGTTCATCTGAGTCCGAGTCTGAGGGCATTCCCATTCCACAACCTCATCCAGTCAGAAATAAACCATTACCACCCCCACCTCCACTAATGGATTTCCTAGCTAATAACCCATCTCCATTGAGCTTTGCTAATTACAATGTCATGCCCAAAAAACCTGAACACTTTTTTTCAAAATTCCATGTCAATGATCCCAATAGAACTGTTGAGGAACACATCAGGATCTTTCAGACTGGCCTTAAGGATAGAGGGATAAACCATGAGGATGTAGCATGTAGACTCTTTCCTTATTCATTGGGGGAGGATGCATTCTATTGGTACAATCATTTACCTGTTGGGTCTATCCAACATTGGACTGAGCTAGAGACTGCATTCTTGCAGAAGTTTTAGATTTTCATCAGCCCTAATGAGCTCTATCTCCAGTTCACTAATGTTAAGAGAGATGTAAATGAGCCTATAGCATCCTTCAACAATAGGTTTCATCGTGCCTATACCAGATTGCAGGCCCCTTTTGCTGTTGATGAGCCTACTGCTTTAGAAATCTATTGTGAGGGACTTGACAGTCTGACAGCTACCTTTATGAAGTGGAGTAATAACCCTCCCGATAATCTACTTGATGCATATGCAGAGGCTGTGAAGGTTAACACTTCTTTTAAGGAAACATCTATCTGGGCCTTTACCCTCATTAGGACATGTTGCTCACCCTAGAAAAGTTCCAACTCTCAACTAGGCTCTTGCCAACCATACTCCTATCATGAATCTATTACCTCAGTTGCCTCTAGTCCCTCACCCAGGACCTCCTGTGAGACAAGTTCCACCTACAATTTGCTATCCTCAACAAAATATGAACCAAATTCTGCATATACAGCCTTAGGCTAGCTATCCCCCATACCTGCAAAATTCAAAAGTTTTGAACCAATCACTAAATGCCAATGCAGCAGTAGGGTATTCCTAGAATAATGTGAATCAACCTCTATACAGTAATCCATACAAGGAGAGACTCGATGGATTGTCTGAACAAGTGAAGAAGTTGAATATGAAGGTGAATTACTTGAGGAACTAGAATAGTCAGTTGCAAGCTGCTCAGAGAAATATTTAGTCTAATCAGAACAGAGAAAATCTACAATGACAACACTTTGATAGAGGGCAGCATCATGATAGGGGAAATAACTAGGACAGAGGATACAATAATGAAAGAGGATACAACAATGATAGGGGATATAATAATGACAGAGGGTATAATGGTGACATAAGACAAAACTATGATAAAGCACAATCCTTAGGCCAAAACTTTGATAGAGGGAAAGGCGGTGGACAAGGGTTCAATAGGAGGCAACCACCAGGATAGAACAAGACCTGGAACATAGGGCCTAACAATGGAGGAGTCCCCAACCCACTGGATCAACCAGTTAATCAACCCGTCAATTAGTCTGTCAATTAGCCAGTTAATCAAGAGAAGCCTCCTAGCGGTGTATATCTAGCTGAGGTTGCTTTATCAGGATGGTGTAGGTTCCATAAAATGAGTCAACATTCTGAGTTAGATTGTCAAGAATTCCAAATAGCAGCCTCAATCTTTCAGTACGAAGTGGAGAATAATGCAGGTAGTCAGGAAATGGTACCATATGTTCCTTATGATTCACCAGTGTTGGTATTGAATCATACTCCTTTTCCACAAATTAAGGAGAATGTACCTGAAGAGGGATCTGACCAGTTGGAGGAAGAGGCAGACCAGGTATGCAATGGGGATGAAATTACACAGTTATTTGATGAGAATCTAGTAAATGACAATGGTCCCAGAGATGAAGAAGAGGCTTATGTTGAAGAAGTACAGACCTTTCAAAGACCTGTCAAGAAGTATAACCTAAGGGAATTTCCACATAGACATCCACAGGCTGGAGGTCCCTTCACTACTTCCATTCCACCGAAAAATTTCAGCACGTCTCCAAATCCTAATGCTAGCGATAATCCATCACTGCCTTAGGTGTCCAAACAATATTTATCTCAAGATCAAGGGCATGTTGATGTGCCAAAAGGGAGAAGTGCTTATGCAAACAAGGATAGGGTGATGGAATACCCAAAGGAGACCCCTGCTGACCTGAGTGACAAAAAATTGGCCATGTATGTTGCTGAAGAACTCAGAAAATTAAAGGTAAGTTTATCTTCACTTGAGTTATTAAGAGTTCCAACCATTAGGAATGCAGTTCTAGGAGCTTATAATGCAAATTCCATGTCACAAGATAAATCAATTAGCGAAAGTGTCAATAGAGCATCTAGTTCTCAATCATTAGGAAGGAAAAATCAGACTCATAATTAGGTCCACATGCCTCCTAGGGATAAGGGAAAAGAGAAGGACAAGACTCAAGTTGCTCAAGTGGATACTCCCTTAACTTTGTTTCAAGGGAAGACAAACACACCTCCATTCCTAATTTCTGTTCGAATATTCAGTAAGAATTTGCATAATTGTTTGTTGGATTCTGGTGCTTCAACCAATTTTATGTGCTTCAGTGTCTATAGAGCTATGGGTATTACTCCTACTGAATCACAAAAGAAAGTTACACAATTGGATATGACTGAAGTAAATGTTGTACGAGAGTTAAATATGATTCATATGCAAGTTTCTTCTGATCCTAGAATTCAGTAGGTTATCAATATACAGGTGGCTGACATACCTGATGCTTATGGATTAATCCTGTGAAAAGACTTCACCAAGGCCTTGAATGGATATGTCTCAACCGATCACTCTCACATGTGGCTTCCCTGGAAAGGAGTTCCAAACGAGATTAGAATTGAAAGAGAACCTAGAATGAAATACATGATTACAGAATATCAGAATACCTCAAATGAAATTCTGATATCAAAAGTAAGTATGTGAAATTATATGCTTGCAACTCCTTTTGAGGAGTCAGATGTAGAGGAGGTCCTCATGTTACATACAATGTCTGTTGATCTCACAGCAAAATCTAGTGGTACTGAAGCCTTAGTGGAACCAGTTGAAGATGATGATGATACAAAAGATAGCCAGCTAGGTTTGCTAGATAATTTTCAAGAGTTCATTCAGAAGTGCATTGAAGATTAGGTCCAGTTGGGAAGAGGAATGAACTTTGGAGAGCTACTCTTGACCAATTGGTGCAGGGTGCATAATGCCTCTCATTTAGAATTGGATTGTTGCTTATGCCAGGCTACAGCGGAACAAATACAAAAGTGTATCAACCCCACTCTAGCAGTCAAAATTGATATCCATAATGTCTAAGAGGATCCCAAAGGAAAAAGAGTAATTCATTCTAAAAGACCATCTAGTAGCAATAGTGCAAGTGAAAAAGCAAGGAATTCAGTAGTTGCTGTTTGCTGGACTCTAAGATTTGATGGATCCAAATCCAAGCAGGGAGCTGGGGCAGGTTTTGATAATCAATCCAAGAGGTAAGACATTTTTTGCTACTCATAGACTTCAATTTCATTGTACGAGTAATGTAGTAGAATATGAGGCTTTGGTTCATGGACTATTAATAGTATTGAAGAAAAAGGTTAAGATCTTGCAAATTTTTGGAGATTCTGAGTTAGTAGTCAATCAAGTTAGGAGACAATACTCTTGTCATGACAGAAGAATGACCAACTATAGACACATAGTATGGGATCTTATTGAAGGATTTGATGCCTTTAATATTCAGTTTATTCCACGATGTAAGAATCAAACAGCTGACTCTCTTGCTCAGGTAGCCAGTACCTTGCAACCTCTATCTCTTTCTGGATTAAAAAAATTTACAGTGGAACTAACCCTAGTACCTTCAATACCTGATAATGTCACCAACTTCCAGGTATTTGAAGATGACAAGCATATCTTAGATTTTATCACAAGTATGGATGTTTTTGCTTCTCAAATGATTGATGAAATGAAACTCCAAGAAGCAGAGATGGACTTGGAAGGGGTAATCAATTTGAAGACCAACAAAATTCCCATAGGAATGGTGCAATTAGAAAGGATCTTCAATCTGGAAAAGGTTAGGGATCAAGAATAGGATACCAAGAAAGAGTCCATTAGTGGACAGTGTGACAAATATAATATGGGATCTTAGGATGATGTCAAAAATGTCTTTATTGGCAAAGTGCGCATCCAGAAGAAAGGAAAGGAATCATTGATGCATTACATAGATATCCAGATGTGATAGCCTCGAGTTATGAAGACTTGAAGATTTATGATACATCAATCATAACCCATACTATCCCTCTCAATCCAGGAGTGAAAAATTTTAGACAAAGGCAAAGGCCCATCAATGCTCTATTGGAACCCATAATACAGAAGGAAGTGCATAAATTACTGTCCACAAGAATCATATTTCTAGTCAGAAACTCAACTTGGGTTACAAATCTAGTTCCAGTACGAAAGAAAAATGGTGAAATCAAGTTGTGTAGATTTCAGGAACCTAAACAGAGCATCAGAAAAGGATAATTATCTAGTACCCTCACTGGATGAAATGCTCCAAATCATCAATGGATCTCAGATGATGTCTTTCTTGGATGGTTATTCAGGATACAATCAAGTCATGGTGCAGTATGAGGACAAATACAAGACTTCTTTCACCATCAAGTGGGGCACTTTTTCTTACAGGAGGATGACCTTTGGCCTGATTAATGTTGGAGCCACATTCTAAATAGCCATGGAAATTTCCTTTAAGGACATAATTGGTAAGTGCATAATCATTTATATGGATGATCTAACAGTTTTTTCCAAGAAGAGAGGCGATCATATCTCAGATTTGTGCAAAGTTTTTAAAAATGTAGAGAGTTTGGGATATCCCTCAATCCAAAGAAATGCATCTTTGGAGTTACAGAAGGTAATTTTTTGGGGCATGTTCTCTCTGAGAAAGGAATTTCAATTGATCCAGAATGAATAGAAGTCATACTCAAGATCCCACCACTTGCTAACAAAAAAGAAATCAAATCATTCTTTGGTAAGATCAACTTTGTGAGGAAGTTCATCACCAGGTTCATAGAAATAGTCAAGCCACTGAATGCAATGCTGAAGTAGGAGGCAAAAGTTGAATGGAATGTAGAAGCAAAAGAAGCATTTGTAGAGATAAAAAGGGCTATTGTTGAAGCTCCAGTTTTGGTGAGTCCAAATTATGCTAAACCATTCTATACATATTCATTTTCTTTTGATCACTCCTGTGCTACTATGTTAACTCAAAAATCAGATCAAGGCAATGAACATCGCATAGCATTCATGAGTGCACCATTGAAGGATGTGGCGCTGAGATATCCAAGTGTGGAAAAGCAAGCCTATGCCTTAGTTAGAGCTGTAAAGAAATTTAGGCATTATATCCTCATAAACAAAATCTTTGCCATAGTCCTTGATCTTGCAGTCAAGTTGTTGATGTAGAATGAGTTAGGAGAGCGTAGAGCCAAGTGGGTAACTATGTTACAAGAGTATGACATTGAGATTCAACCCATGAAGCTGGTAAGAGGGCAGGGACTTACAAAAACAATGGCAGAGACAGGCACTGATCTTACAACTCAGAACTACAATTTAGAGGATGTCTCTCCTGGTGAGTGGTATGATGACATCATTCATTATCTCCTAACTCAGAGATGCCCTGATCATCTTAATGCAGTGCAAAGAAGGGAATTGCACTTAAAGAGTGATAGTTTCATGCTGAAAGGAGTTTTTCTATATAAGAAAAATCATGAGGGTGTTTACTTAAGGTGCCTAGGAAAGGAAAAGTCTGAAAGAGTGATGTTGGAGTTTCACGACAGATATGGTACAAGCCATGGATCAACACCTTCTACAACAAACCAGATTCTGAGAGCTGGTTACTATTGGCCTACACTATTTAAGGACACATACAACCACGTCAGAACTTGTCATGTGTTCCAGACTGCGGCAACTGGAGAGAAGTATGCAACACTCCCACTCCAACTAGTCTTTGAGGTAAAACCTTTTGCACAGTGGGGGATGGACTTCATAGGTCCAATCAATCCACCTTCCTCTATAGGTCACAGGTATATCCTTACTGTCACTGATTATTTTACAAGATGGACTGAGGCCCTTGCTTGCAAGCAATGCACTTATGAGGTGGTAATGAATTTCATTGAATTAGGTATCATTAACTGTTTTGGATGTCCTATGTCTTTAGTTTGTGATAATGGTCCTACATTTTCATCATTCAAATTTTCTAAGTGGGCTTTTGATCATGGGATTATCATTAAGTTTGCATCCAACTATTACCCTTAGGGTAATGGTTTGGCTGAATCTTCCAACAAAAATCTCCTGACTGTTATTCGCAAATTGTTAGAAAGAAATCTGACGGATTGGCATACCCAACATAGATTTTCTCTTTGGGCAGATCATACAAGACATAAGACTTCCATAGGAATATCCCCTTACCACCTAGTATATGGGTTAGAACCTGTGTTTCCTATTTAGTTAAAGATCCCCACCTTACAGTTCATTAATGACTATTATGACGAGGGGGATAGACGTGAGGCCAAACTTGCTGAATTGTTACACCTTGAGGAAAAAAGAGACGAAGCCCTAGAAAACTTTTCCAAACATCAGGGGGTAGTCAAGAGATGGTTTGATAAAAGAGTCAAGGTAAAATATTTTAGGATTTCTGACTTGGTTCTTTACTGGGACAAAGCTCATGACCGTAAGGGGGAACATGGAAAATTTGATAAACTTTAGCTTGGCCCTTACTAGATTTTAGAAATTCTGGGAGATAATGCTTTCCATTTGAAAACTCTCACTAGAGAGGATATCCCACTACCTATCAATGGGCAGTATTTGAAGCATTATTTCTAGTCTTGAGTTTTTTTTAGCTCTTTTTATGTATATAGTTAGATTAGGTTTCCTTTATGTTTTGTTTGCTTTGCTTTGCTTTGGTTAGAGTAGGTTTCACTTTCTACTTTGCTTTTGTTTGTTTTGGTTAGTGTAGGTTTTCTTTTGGTTTTGTTTTTGTTTTTTTTCTCTGCTCTTGCTTTGGGCAGTGTTCTTGTTTTCTCCTAGATGTGTTGCACCTGCATGGAAAATATATTATTATCTAGGACTGTTCTAAGTATTTTATTGGTAGACTTTAGTCTTGTATCTTGAAAGGATAGTTGATGTCTTTGCTATTGCCAAACAATCTAAATGTTTGATTTATAGAAGATGGGTCACTGGTCTTGATTTGAATTTGAAGTATTCTAAAATCTTATATCTTTCATACATCTTAAGAATCATGATGTTTCTGTAAGATCCTTGTGAAGTCTTTTCAGGTGAAAAATCCCATTTCTTCTTCAACGCCACTGTGGTTCTCAGCCCTGAATGTGAACTTCATTGTTCACAAGTTGAAATGAAAAGTAATATCAAAAATAATATCAAAAGAAAGAAAAGTGAAATATTGAAAATCAAAAGAATGAATTCAACTTATCAGGAGTATCTAAATATCTCTATCGGGGCTATAGATGCCTAGCTGGAAATGGAGCTATGTTAAGGAGAGTCACAGTGATAATCTCATCGGGGCTATAGATGAATGATTGGCAGCGAGGCCCTATCCAGGTTGCTTTTGAAGTTAGAATCCTTACGTAGCCTGACTTGACTAAGCTTGGTTTCTGCAATAGCTCAAGGAAGGAAATGAACTCATATGCACACACTTGGATTTTCAATTTCTGGAAGGTTTGGTCTACCCTTTGGTTCTGATTCTTTAATCTTTTCATTTTTATTTGTTTGTCTGATAGTGAGATTGAAACCAGAGATTCTGGGTTCTCGATTCCTGTTCGTCATCAAATGCTCTGGAGCATTTCCCAGTAGAGTTGCCATTTGTTGTGCAGTTTTCGCACACACGCCCCATTGAAAGCAAGGACCCTCTTTCGATTTCATTTTTGGTGTCTTGGCCCTTTCACTTCAAGGTTTTATCTTGCTTTGGCATGTGCTTAAATGTTTATTTTGATTGCCTAAGTGATTTCCCTAAGTTATTCATTGAAGATCTTTAGTTTTGAGCTACGTTCAGGTTTTCACTAAAGTTCGAGACTTTCCACCCTAGCTGGATTTTCCCAAATCTTGCTCAAATTTTGACTGAATGCTATGGTTTAGAGATTTCCATTCTTCACAGAATTCCGCGTGGGCCGGATTTTTCCAAATTATGTCCTATCGTCGAGTTCCTAGATTTTCCTGGTTGTCTTGTTGGCGGCATTAATGTTTTCATACGAGCTTTGAACAATGTATTTAACCAATCTTTGTGGTCTTTTGTGCCATTATGCTTTGTTGTTTATCACCGATTGAGCTATGGAGTGCTTTCTTTTGGAATTCAATTTGATTTAGGGCGCTGAGTTGGTGAATTGTTCGATTTAAGTGGTGATTTCTTGAGCATTACTATTGTTGTCTTCCCTGGGTGCCATTAAATTGGTATTTGTTGTCTCATTCGATTTTTCTTGCGTCAAATGATATGTATTCAATTGCCCTACTTTTGATTGATGAATGATTAGCATTGCTTTGGCATTTTCGGTTTGCTCAGGGTTTAATTCTCTGCATTATTTGAACATTTTTGTGGCTAGGGTTGCATAACATTGTTTGATTCATGGTCTCCCAAGTAATTTTCGAGCTTATTTGTTTCTTTGCATTATGGGGAGCCTTGTTTGAGAGTCGTTATTTCCCCTAGTAGTCACTTAGTAGTTGAAATTCCTAAATCCTGAGCTTGCCTGTGTGTTAATGGCGGATTTGTAGAGTTTGATTTAGGGCATCAACATTTATCTTTAATATGATTTCGAATTGGCCTAGAATTCTAAGAAAATCTTTAGAGGCACATAACTTTTCTCAGGCCTAGATTCTCGAAATGTATGATCGATCCATTAGTCTAGGAAAAAAATTTGATTTAGTGTCGAAGTTCGGGTTTTGTCCTTAGTTCAGGATTTTCGGTCTCTGGTGGATTTTCCCGATTTCCTTCATTTTCCCGGAATCTGCATACTTTTGGAGTTTCACCTTATCCACGGATTTCCATCAGCTTTGGATTTTCCCGAAATCCTTGATTCCCTATTTTTTCCAAAATTTTCCAAGTATCTCTTCCTTCGCGGAAATCCGTCCATGGAAAATTTTCCCAGAATTTGATGAAATATGAAGAAATATGAGATAGCATGATGTGTTAATGGATGGCTATGCATTTTATGATTTATTTATGCTATTTTGAAATCTCACATGCTATTTATTGATTAATAATGATCAGATTGAGTTGCTGATTGGTGTTTTCTTGTTCATTCCATTGGAATCCGTCTAGCCTGGAATTTTATAAAATTTCTCCCTAGCTTAGATTCCGTAGATGGTCCTAAAACGTGAAGTTTAGCATGATCATTCTATATGAGGTTTAATATGATTTAATGATGATTTTGATTGGTTAACCTTTGTCGATGTGATTTCTATAATGTTTCTTTGCCAAGTGCAGGCTAAATCTAGCAAAGTAATAGTTGGGAAGGCTAAGGGTGACATGGAAGGATCTTCAGTGTCTAAAGCAGAAAGAATTAAGATGGACATCAAGAGTAAAATCTTGAAGAGTAAGATCACTTCTGTCTGGTCAGAAGTAACATATACCAATGTTGGACTATGGGACTATGAGGAGTTCAATGGTAGAATGGTCACACAGGATCTTCCTCTGGTGGCTAAGAGAATGTTAGAATCAGGATTGGAACATGTGGCTGGTTTCCCTCCCATAGTGCAGTGTTATGAGTTAGTCCTTGAGTGTGCCAGGCACTATGATAGTGATACATAGAGAATTATTGGTCCTCAAGGCAGGATTGTGGTGAACTTGAATCATGTCTCCATAGCTTAGACCTTTGATATTCCAGATAGATCTCATGTGGTGTCATTCAACATGAAGGCAACTCAAGAGTACTATGAAGAACAGACTGTTAAATCTCAATAGCTCATCAATTCCTAGTTGGAGAAGCCTAAGTCTCATTATTCCAAGTTTCCTAAATAATTATTCAGGGAAAAGTTCAAGAAGGAGTATTACGATGCCATAACTCTTCTCAGTAGGGTGGTTGGATTGAAGAATGCTGGTATGTTTGAGAATTGGATGTGTCATGTGATTGCGAGGATGGAACAGGAAAAGACCGACTATCATTGGGTAGGTGTCATAAGCAGAGTGATCCATGAGTAGCTGTCCAATGTGCTGCAAATGAGGACCTTCACAATGGCCTCGTACTTAGTCTATGCACTCACAAGGTTTCATCAATACAAGGGGTTGAGTACCAAGGGTGTCTTTGGACAGGATATTATTTATGAGGTGTACCCTCAATTGCACTTGGGAAGTTTGAACTATAGGAGGGTGAATGATGCATTCACTATGCATATGACCAGATTGCTTCAGGAAACAGAGCACACAAGGATTTCTAACCAAGCCAAGGAACTCATTAAGAGATATGGTGCTTGGTTTATTCAATTCCCAACCTTCTCATATATCTGGGTTGATGGCTATCAAAGGGCTACATACAGACTTCCAAGGTATCCCACTAATCATTTCATACTTCTGGAAGTCACTAGACAGATATGTGACTTTGATGCTATTGTCAAAAGGGACAAGCATAAGACTGGTTTTGGTGCAGACTTCCCCCTGAGGATAGGCACTGGAGAGGCATGTCCTCCATTATTTCTGCCCTAGCTTCAGAGGAGGAGATGAGTACTCTTGGCTTATCTTTCCATTCCAAGAGGTCTAGATTTGATATCACAGGTGATGCCCAAAAGAAGGCTAGTAGAGAGTATAGCCATAAGGTTGATTTGGAGGACTACTGGGCCAATTGCAGCGATGAATATGAGGTCAGGAAGAAGAATTTTTCTCGCCTTCCAGTTGAACTAGTCCAACTATATAATGTGAAGGTAGTGCTTGATCAGCTTGAAGATGATGGGGATCTGATTCAAGGTCATGCTTATGAGGCACTAAAGGATAGGCCAATTGGTGATTTGGATTGGCTAGAGGAGGAAAAGACAGAACTAAAGTAGTTAATGGATCTAGTCACCAAGTTCACCAGAATGTGGCTAAAGAATAAGCTATGGGAGTTGGAAAATGAAGGTGTATAGTGCACCTATGAGATAATGGGAGATTTGGACCCTCACTCCACTTCCGAAGAATCAACTTAGCAAGATCCTAAGGGAAAAGTTAAGCTAGATTCCCCTTTCAAAATCAATATTAAAGATGTTCAAGAGGAGGAAGTCCAAGAAACAGAAAAGCAGAGAAAGCTAGTTGCTAAGAAAAGGTCAAGGACCAAGAAGTTTGAAAAGAAGATTCATGAGGTTGATGTTCCTGTGCCTAAGAGGAGAAGAATTATAAGATTATCCCAAAAGTTAGGTTCCAAGGATGGAGTGGAAGTTGCTCCACCTGTGGTAGATGTAGAGAGTTCAGGGGAAAAGACACAAGTATATACAAGGATGTCTAGGACTCCTTCCTGTAAGTATAGTGTGCCCAAAGCGGATCCTCCTCCAGTCACTTCTCATGATGAGCAGCATGATGATGTTGCTTCTTCCCATGAAGCTCAAAGCAAACCAGGTGAATCCGAGAAAGCCGAAGATCATCTAGACACTAAGGGAGAGGAATTTCATGAGGGTGAGCTTTACCACGTTGAAGCAGAAGTAGAAAAGGTATTGCAGTCTCCCTTGGTTGCCTATGCCAAGTCACCTATTATGACTGGGGAGATCAAATCACCTCCAAGAGAAGAAGCAAAAAAGATTCCATCGCCTGAGTAGAAGGAGGAACATGTTGAGGAAAAGGAGAGTAAGGCCAAAGAAGTTCTTAAGAAGCAGGGTTTGAATGAGGAAGCGCCGAAGGGTCAGCAAGAGAAAGAGAAACAAAGCGAAGTGCAGGTGGAATCTACTATTCTGGAGTGGTTGGACAAGGAGGTAAAAAGAAAGAAAATCATTATAGAGGATACTCCACCTAATTGGGATGAGTTGTTGACCAAGATTGGATAAGACAAGGGAAAGAAGAAGGCCAGGGTCATCTCCAAGATTGAAAGGGATGAGGCCAGCAATAAGGTGGTTCATATTGCAACTCTTGCTCCAGATGAGAATACAGATGAGGTAACTGCAAAGGATTATAATGTGCAGACTTTCAATTTGGGGCCTACATCCATTGAATAGGATATTGAAGATTATCAGGGTTCTAGCATAGTTATCCTGGGGAGATTGAGGAAGGAAATTCAAACTAAGCAGGAGCTGAAGAAGGAAAATGAGAAACTTAGGAAATACTTGGAGGATCTAATGAAACCCTTGCAATCTATTAACCCCTCTGCCTCTGCTGTGAATCCGTTACCTTAAGAGACTATCACCAAGTTGGAAAAGATGAAGGCTTCTATTCTTGCCACTACAAATTGGTTGCAAGGGGTGCGAACCAAAGGAAATGAGGCTATTAAAGATATTTTATCAACAGGGAGAGATGCTATGAGGTAAATTGATTGGTTGAAGGAGGTATTAGCTCAAGACAAGGAAGATACAGATCTTCTATTGTAGAAGATGAAAACCATCATGGATTATACCAGGGATAAGTTAGTAAATGTTAAAATTCTTCCTTCCTCTAGAGCTGTTGAACCTTGGGAATGGTTTGAAGCATTGTAAATTAGGTAGAAGGTTCTGGAGAAGATTTACAAATAGAGGAGGCAGATTGATGATACCCTAATTGGTGTGTATAATTAATCCATTGGTTTATGTGTATATGAAAATATGCTCAATTATAAAAGATTCAAAACACAATCAATAAAAAATTAGATCAAAGAAACTGAAAGAAAAACAGATAAACAAACTGTTAATGGCAGCTTCTCTGAAGTCGTTCTATTGCTCTCTATCTCCAACGTTTCGTTGATTCATTTTGCTCTCAGATTTTATGATGCCAATCTCAATAAAATGGACTACTAGAGAATGAGATTTAAACTAAAGTGCATATTATGCTAAAATGCAAGATTATGCTATGCTATGATCAGATTATGGCTAAGATATGAATATTGTTGAAATGCTAAATATGCAAATGCGTAAGCGTAATTGCGTATATGTTTGTGTGTCCCCAATGCTTGGATTGGCACATGTATTTATAGATTTTTTTGAAGATTTTGATTGGATGGGTTGGTCAATGGCTGTGATAATTCCTAACAGATCGAACGGTCGAAGATGGATGAGACTGGAGAGAAATAGAAGAAATCGAATAAAGCAAGATTTTTCCATTTTCATGGAAGAGATAAGATGAGATGATTAAAAATCATCTTTTTTAGAAGATAATGGAAAGATACTGAGAAGATAAATAATGAATTATCTAATTCATTTATTTATTTATGGATGTAAGTTGATTTTTCCTAATTAAATAAATATTTAATTAAGATTTTGAGGAAATCAGAAGATTTCGTAATTAAATAAAATATCTAATTATGATTTGAAGAAAGCAGAAGATCTTTAATTAAATAAAATATTTAATTAAATTTGAAGAAATGGCATGTGTATGAAATTAATTTAATTAATTAGAAGAAAATTTAAAATAGAAGAAAAGAGATATTTAAATTTAATTAAAATGAAAGATTTGATTAAATTCAAACAGATGATAATTAATTTAAATAAATAAACTATATTATTAATGAAGTAGATATATGAAATAATAAAATAAAATAAATTTATTTGATTATAGTGGGAAAATGAATGAACAATATAATTAAATTGATTAAATTTAATTACATTGTAGAAGACTTTAGAAAAATTAATTAAATAATAAATATTTAATTAAATGTCAGGAATGAATAAACATGACCAATTTTATGCATATACATTTTGCCCCTCTTTGAAGTAATGTGTGAAACGCATTGCTTCAAAGAAAATAATTTTTTTGCCCCTAATATGTTTTTGATGCTGATGTCACACATTACTTCAAAGAAAATAATTTTTTTGCCCCTGATATGTTTTTGATGCTGATGTCGATCATGCCCCCTCGGGAGGTAAATCATGGATGATGATAAACAAAACTTGATTAGATGATGATAGTTTGCTGGTGATTTAGTGATTTAGCTCCCGATAATTGGTGTAAAAGATGCCCCTGGTGAAAAATAAAATAAAATTCATCAAAAACCCACCTTAATTGACCCATATAAGGTAAAAAGGGTAAAAGTAAAAGTCATTTGCACCCTTTTACTACAATGAATTTCATGCTCTGACAGTGATGTAGCGAGATGCCGATTCCATATCACACACACAGATTCAAGCATGCCTGCCGATTTCAGAGACCAGCCGCGTATGGACTACCAGTGAGTCGATTCCATCCTTTTTTATTCGAAATTGTGTGATTTTGATTGATTTTTTGTAAGTTTTGGCACAGATTTAGGATTAAAAATTCTGTTTTAGCGCATCTGCGGGTCTGTTTGAGCGCTTTCGAAAGTTTGTTTAGCGCATTTAGGGTGTTCTTTAGCGCTTTTAGGTGTAGGATGAACTTCTCTTTTCTAGCGCATATGAAGTGTAGATTAGCGCTTTTAGGGTTGAAAACTGGCTAGGAAAGTTTAGCGCATCTAGGGCACATAGTCGCACATTTAGGGGTTGGTTGCAACAGGGGTGTATTAGCGCATATAGGATACGAAGTAGCGCTTCCGTAGGGTAGATTAGCACATATAATGTTTTAGCGCTTTTAGATGATGAAATAGCACATATGAGGGGTATCTTAGTGCATCCAGGGTCTTAGCACGTATAGGAGAAACTTTAGCGCTTTTAGGTGTCACAAGCGTGCATAAGGAGTTTTAGCGCTTACGAGGTAAACTATAGCACTTTCGAGTTTTAGCGCATCTGAGGCACAAATTAGCGCATCTGGGAAAAATGCTGGCATAATGCAATTGTGATGAAAATGATGGTGTACATTGCTTCCTTGGTCAATAGATAGATAAATTATTTTTCCATCATGCTGATATTGGTAGAAATGATAGAAAATTTGATGATTAACTGATAACTTTGCTTCCCTGAAGAGAAAACAAAGAGTAGATAGTTGATAACTTTGTCTCTCAGAAATGAAAAACAAAGAGTAAGATTTGATTGATATGATTGACTGATTGTGTGATAACTTTGCTTCGCATGAATGAAAAACAAAGAGTAAATGTCTGATAAATTTTTTTTCTATGATAAAAACCAAATAGTAAATGATGGTTTTTTAATGTATATGTATTCATGGTTGAAGTACAAAATAATTGGATTGTTGATAAATTTTCTTTCCTAAAAAGAAAAACAAATAGAATAATAATGATGATAGAGTAGATTGCTTTGGATATTCAGATAGATAGATCTAGCATTGAGTTCATGATATGAGTCACTTAGATAGAGCACTTGATATGGGTCACTGATATGGTTCGCTTAATATGGGTCATTGGATAGGGGTCACTTGATATGGGTCACTGATATGGTTTGTTTGATAGTGGTCATTGATATGGTTTGCTTGATAGATAGAGCACATGATATCAGTCAGTAGTATGAGTCTGATTAATTGTCCTTGTGATGACCAAAAATAGGAGGTTTTTGACAACCTCTAGATTAGAGAGCGGTTCTCGATATGTTGGGAGCGGATAGGAGAGCTGACTCCTACAGAGGTATAGTGGATAGGTTCCTGCGGACTAGGATCTTTGTTGACTATCCCGCGAGGGATTCAAGTCAATAGAGGATTTTTTACTGCACTGGCAGAGAGTTAGCATTCTGATCATGACACCTTTCATTTTCTGACGAGTGAGATAACTGACACCTGAGGATGTGTACAGGATTCTATGGATTCCTGTGGTAGGTGCCCTTGTGTTTTATGACCACAAGGAGATAGGAGGGACAGATGCATTGAGGAGGATCTACGATGACATGTCCATATCAGGATATTGGGTGTCATGGGTGGATTTTAGTAGATATTCAGCCTTAGTTGTTGTGTTGGCTGCATTCATTGGAGGCTTCCTTGGACCGGACCATCGGTTGAAGGGATTTTCGGTTGGGTGGGGTAGGATGTTGGAGTGGATGGTGATGCAGTCGTGGAGGTACACCTGGGGGAGCTGCATTTTGGTCCACCTATATCATGATCTACATTAGGTTGTATACCGAGGGTCAACGAGTGTGGCCAGTGGTGTGATGCTGCTCCAAATCTGGGCATGGAAGCATATCACAATGATGAGGCCAGACTGTGCCAGGGCTAGGCCACCAGGCAGGCCATATATATGTGTGTATTCAGGTGCACTTCTCTAGCCCAAGCTGGGCAAGTTGGAGTACTGGCGGCATGTATTGGATGATGTGGATGCAGTGATATGGAGGCCGTATGTAGATTGTGAGCCCTAGGACACAAATCATTTGGAGATGCCATATGTCTACATACCCCGATATCTGATAGGATGGATGCCATATATTATTGATAGATTTTTGGCCTTATGAGTGTAGAGACAGTATGAATTCACGCAAGGGATGCCACAAGGTGTTGCTCACTATGGGCGGTGCAAGGATGATCATGGATGGAGCTGATGCATTACATACCAGGTGGCCTATACAGAGTACACAGGTTGCAGGCTGAGGTATGGGCATATAGGCCAGAGGTGACAGATGCAAGGATGTCAAATGAGTACTTAGAGTACTTCCATACACATCGCTTCCCACGATTTACATGTCCTGATGAGCTAGGGTTGATTGCAATAGTACAACAGGCCGGGGTGGAGAGACAGGAGGATGTGGCTGGTGGAGAGCAGGCGGTGGGTGGGGGAGAGGAGGGGGAGGAGAGTGGTAGAGATGAGGAGGGTGACAGAGATGATGACATCTCAGATGGTGGGGATGACAGGGGGAGATGATGGAGGGGAGGCAGAGAGGGCAGTGAGGCAGAGGATGGATAGCCTAGCCAGTGCACAGGTTGTACGGAGACCCAGATCTGTGGTAGACCACAGTACATTATTAGGATGTCCTCATCATAGCAGGAACAGATAGACACGCTGCAGGCTTAGGTGCAGGTTGTTCAAGTTCAACTCGGTTAGGAACAAAGTGTGATAGCACAGTTACAGGCACAACTTGTATAGGCACAATTTTAGGTTCCAATACCAACACAGGTATCATAGCCTGCCCCAAACCCACAGATAGCCCAGCTGATCACAAAGAGGGATGCATTGAGGCAAAGGGAAGTGGAGGCCGAGGACATCGCTCAGAGGCTCATGGGCACTGTAGAGAGTGCATCCTTGTGAGATGCTATAGCCGAGGGCATGGAGATGGTGAGGGAGGCTGAGTACTATCGTGTCAGATATGAGAAGTTGTGTCCTCCTAAGCATAGGGAGCCATTCACACGGTCTCGCAGTAGGACTAGGAGTAGGTCACAGACAGCCACTCAGAGCATGGGGGTTACTGGGCCTCGACAGGATCCAAATGTAGGTACCAGTGGCAGACCACCTCCTTTTGGACCAGCTCCATCAAGGGCATCGACCAACCGATGTTATATGTATTTCACACATGTATATTATTTTTGGAGCATGTATATTGATTTTGATCATATCCCATGTATCTCTCTTTGGACTTTTTAGTTTCATTGGACATTGGACATTTGTATTATTTATGATGAGCGATGATATGCAGCGGCGATGATTTTTTATGATGTGATGTGCATTTATGAGATTATGATGTGATATGCATTTATTTCGATATGTTATGGTATTTTGATATGCATTTGGAATGATTTGATGACTAACATGATATGCACGATGAGTTGATATGATGGTTTTATGATGATGATGAAAAAAAATGATGAATGATGTGTATTAATGATGTCATGCAGGTGGATGACTTATGATATGATTATGAAAATATGTTATGATATTTTTGATATGTTTTATGAAAGATGTCATTTTTGGCAAATGATATGAATATGCATGTATGGAATATTTGGTTTTGGATTTTCAAATGGAAAATGATAATATGATGGAAAATGAATGTTTGTGGTTATGATATGCATCATGAATTTTTAATATGACTTGATATGAAAAAAATGATAGGATAATTGAAAATATGATATGAATGTAATGTGACAAATGATATGAAATGATAATATTGATAATGAAATGATATGATAATGAGATGATAAATGATACGTGATGAAATGTATTGTATTGTAAATAATGATGAAATGCAATGATAAAATGAAATGAAATGATAATTAAATGAATAAGAATGAAATGATAAGTGATAAGTGAAAATAATGAAATGATAGGTGATAAGTGAAATAAATAATAATGAGATAATGAAATAATAAAGAATTTGAATGATATGAAATGATAATAATCATAATGAAATAAATGATAATGAATAATAATGAAAGGATAAAGATTTTGAATGATATGAAATGATAATAATAATAAAATGATAATGAATGTGAGATGATAATGAAATGATAAAGTATTTGAATGATATGAATTGATAATAATAACGAAATGATAAGGAAATGGTAATGAATTTGAATGATACGAAATGATAAAAATAATAAAATGATAATGAATGTGAGATGATAAATGTAATAAATGATAATGAGATGATAAAGGATTTGTATGATATGAAATGATAATGATAAGGAAATGATAATGAACGTGAGATGATAATGAAATGCAATGATAAATGATAAGTGAAATGATAATTATAATAAAATGATAATGAAATGAATGATAATGAAATGATAAAAGGATTTGAATGATATGAAATGATATGATGATAAATGGAATGATAGGTAATGATAAATGAAATGATAAGAAATGAATGAAAATGAAATGATATGGAGCAAATAATGATATGATAAAAATGAAATGATATATGAAATGATAAGTGATGGATGGAATGATATAATGGGATGCGAAAATGAAAATAACATGAATGATAAAATTTTAATGATATGAATTATGAAAGGTGATGATGAAACAAATGTTCGAATGTCCACAAATAGTCCAAAGAGACATGGCAATCGTTGATGTTCTTGCTAGCCTTTCAAAAAATCTGATGCAAATCCAGTATGCTGATATGTACAATGAGTGAGATGAAATGCAACTAAATGAAACCAACCATTTGTTGAGCCTTTTGTTAGCATTCTTGAATCATCATAGAGCATTTTAAAATGTTGGAAGTATGTACAAGCATCAGAGGGTAAATTAGCACCAATGATGACCTGAGTACAACTTTCATGATTTTTGATATAGCAAGTAAACACAAGCATTGAGGTATAATTGAACCGAGATGACCTGAGCATTCCTTGCATCAACAGACAAAGATTAACCACCTTCTGATGCAAATTTGGAACTGTCATCAATGATATTGCTTTGGAAATCTTGTCTCACAACATATTTGCACCAGATTGCTAGTTAATCTCAAGATAGTAGACAAAGAAAAATCATTCTCTTTTCTCACCACTCTAGTTCAGTACATCATCGAGAGAGCTTCAGAGAGATGATATCGAAAATCAAACAACCATTGTTCAAAATGAAATACTTTTATTCCAAACATTATTCAGATTATAGATCATCATGATATGAGTCATGATATGGTACACAACTAAATTTTTTTTGGATATAGATCAATGATTGGATAGGTGTGCATAAGTTTGGATTGTTTGTACGTAAGATTGGATTTTGATGTTATTGTCTAGCTGTTTTGGTAAAACCCGAAAGTTGATTGCCTCCAGTATGTCAACGTTTGCCTCCAGTATTGACACCATTTGCCGAAATGAATATGTACAATAATCAAGCCATGGTAAGACATTATCGCTCTAGATAGCATGATGCTAGTATGGCCCTAAGATGATGGAAAGATGCATGAAAATGAAGGCTGAGAAGCCAAGTACAGAACATGAACTAATAGATGGAGAGCTACAGATAACGTCTGTTTGCCAAATTTTCACTATTTGTTTTTATTGCATTTTTTTTTTTGTCGCTACCGAGATGCTTGTTTGCTAGGTTTTCATCAAGGTAACCATTTTTTCAAGACTTTTTCTAATGTTTTGGATTTCTTCAGGAAATTTTATGGATGTTTTTGTATTTTTTTTAGGACTTTTTCTCATGTTTTTGAAAAAAAAAAATTTAGGACTTTTTCTGATTTTTAGATTTCTTCAAGACATTTTATGGATGATGATGATTGTTTTAGACATAATAATTCTTTAGGTGCATGCTATTGATGGGTTCATCAAACAGATCCCCTTCTGGAATTGACAAATTGTATGCTCCTGAACTGTACACTGCTATGACCACATAAGGACCCAGCCAATTAGGTTCAAACTTTCCCTTCTTTTCTTTGTCTTGCTGATTGCGTGGGTTTTCTTTTAGAACAAGATGACCACCCTAAAAGGTATGTGGTTTGACTCTATGATTATAGCTACGAGACATCATTTGTTGATAGGCTTTTAGATGGTCAGCTACTCATTGTCTCTTCTCATCAAGAAGTTCTAGCTCTTGCAATCGGGAAACTTTGTATTCATCATCGGTTATGAGACCCTTCAGTGAGACCCTGAGTAATGGAATCTCGACCTCTAGAGGTAGAATGGCTTCTACTCCATAGAAAAGAGAAAATGGCATCACTCCTATTGGCGTTTGGATACTAGTTTTGTAGGCCCACAAAGCGGGATTAAGTTGAACATGCCAATCTTTTCCTGCATCATTCACAGTCTTTTTCAATATTTTCAATATTGTTTTATTTGAGGCCTCTGCTTGGTCATTCCCTTGTGGATAATAAAATGTTGAGTACCTGTGCTGAATGTGGAATCGTTCACAAAGTTCATCAACATCTTGATTCTTGAACGGTCTTCCATTATCTGCGATGATGGAGTTGGGAATGCCATACCGACAAATGAGATAGTTGAGTATGAAAGCTGAGATTTGTTTTTCAGCCACCTTAGTGAGAGGTACTGCCTCAATCCACTTGGTGAAGTATTCTGTTGCTGTAATGATAAACTTGTGGCTGTTTGATGAGGAAGGATGAATCTTACCCACTAGATCTAACCCCCATAGGGAGAATGGCTAGGTCGACGTGAATGGTTGAATTTCTTGTGCAGGAGCATGAATGAGATTCCCATGAATCTGACATTTTGAGCACATTTTCACAAAAGTGAATGATTCCCTCTCCATTGTAGGCCAGTAGTAACCCATTCTAATCAATTTTTTGGATAAGGTCAGTCCACTCGAATGAGTACCACAAATGCCACCGTGAACTTCTTTTAAAGCTTTGTCAGATTCATCACATTCAAGACATTGAAGTAAAGTACCATCAAGACCACGGCGATAAAGGGTGTCGGCGATAAGGGTATAGCGAGAGGATTGGCGGATAAAATTTTTCTTTTGGTTACGGGATAAATCAGGTGGTAAAATTTCATCTTTGAGGTAGGCATAAATCTTGTCATACTAAGGTGACTTGGATACTACCAAGTGGCAAATGATTTGGCTTTTAGGGGTGTCATAAGTAGGCGTAAATGATTGTTCCACCAGAAATTCATAGCGAGCCTGATTTTCTATGAGTTGTAACAATGATGCGATCATAGCCATGGCATCAGATGCTTTATTATCAAGCCTTGGAATTTGTGTGAATTTGATGTTCACAAAGTACTTCTTGAAATCATCAACCATCTTTTTATATGGAAACAATTTGTCATCTTTGGTCTGATAATCATCATTGATCTGATTAATGACTAACTGTGAGTCGCCATACACTTGTAATTCTGTAATCCTCCATTCCAATGCTATTTTTAGTCCAGTGATTAATGCTTCATATTCGGCTATGTTGTTGGTGCATGGAAACATCAACCTATATGATCGAGGAATGGTGTGTCCTTGAGGGGTGACAAAGAGTATGCCCGCCCTCAATCCATGTTGAGTGAAAGAGCCATAGAAATATAAGGACCATGGTTGTTTGGATTCTATAGAAAAGACATCAGCATCTAGAAATTCAATATGCAGAGGATGGTCTACTTGCAATGGTACTTCAGCTAGTTGATCAGCGATAACTTGTCCTTTGATTCCCTTGTGATCAACATAATGGATGTCAAACTCACTCAGAATCATTACCCATTTTGCTATCCTTCTTGTCAATGATGCTTTGCTTAACAGATACTTTAGTGGATCAATCTTTGAAACAAGATTGATTGCATGAGTTAGCATGTAATGCCGAAATTTTTGTGAAGCAAAGACTACTGCTAGACAAGCCTTCTCGATGGAAGTGTAGTTGAGTTCATGGCTTGTTAGTGTTCCGCTGATATAATAAATTGCACGTTCTTTCCTTGTGTGGTCTTCTTGTGCTAGTAATGCACCCAAGGATGTCTTTGTTGCAGCGATATACAAGATTAGTGGCTTGTTTAGATTTGGTGGTACTAGGACTGGTGGAGTCATTAAGTACTATTTGATGTGTTGAAAATCCAATTCACACTTGTCATCCCATTTGAAAGGAAGATTCTTATGCAGTAGATGTGTGAAAGGTAGACTTTTGTTAGCCAGTTGTGTGATGAACCTTCTTATAGATTGAAGTCATCCCTGTAGTGATCTCAATTGATTGATGTTCCTTGGGGGAGGCATTTCCATGATTTCCTGAACTTTAGTAGGATCTACTTCAATTCACTTTTTTGAAACAATGTACCCTAAGAGTTTTCCAGATGTGACCCCAAAAACACATTTCTTGGGATTGAGATGAACTTTGAATTTCTCCAATCTTGTAAATATTTTAGAGAATACTTCCAGATGTTCCTCTCTGGTGTGTGAATTTTCCAATATGTCATCTACATAATCTTCCATAAATGTGTTCATCGTGTCATGAAATATCGTAGTCATGGCTCTTTGGTAAGTAACCCCAGCATTCTTTAGACCAAAAGGCATGATGTTCCAACAGTAAGTTCCCCATGGACATGTGAAAGCTATTTTCTCTTGGTCATTGGGTGCAATCTTTATTTGGTTGTAGCCAGAAAAACCATCCATTAATGAATACATGGCATGGCCAGCTATCAGATCAACTATAGTGTCGATGTTCGGAAGTGGGAAGTCATCCTTAGGACATGCTTTATTAAGATCTCTAAAATCTGTGCACAATCTGACACTTTTATCCGGCTTAGATACAGGAACAATGTTAGAGATCCATTTTGCATAGTCAATTGATCTTATGAAGCCCACATCGAGGAGTTTTCTCAGTTCTTCCTTAACCAATAATGCAACATGGGGATGCATCTTTTTGAGTTTTTGTTTTATAGGCTTAGCCCCTGGTTTGATAGAAAAGTGATGCGTGATAAGATCGGGATCAAGACCTGGCATGTCTGCATAAGACCAAGCAAAATTGACTTGATTTTCTCTTAGAAAATCTATGAACTCTGGTACTTCTTTCTCCGTCATGGATGCAGCTAACTGTAAGATTCTTGGTTTGTTTGAAGTTTCAAGATTGACAGCATTTGTAGGCTCGATCAAGATAGGCGATCGCTCATGGTAGTGCTCTGGGAGAGTGTCAAGATTTCCATCGTCCGGTGCCCATTAAAGGTTTTCACCATCCGATATGCTCTTTATTTTATCTTTTGTTTGATATAATACTGCCATATTTTGGTTTTCACCATTAGATCTTTCTTTTTGATTTTTATTTTTGCAGCTAGGAGACTTGACACTCTTCTGATTGAATACTTTGTGCCAAAAATCGCTAGTGGAACAATCATTTATGTCATCTGCGGAAAGGAAGTTGACAATAGATTCATCACTTGGAAACATAGGTATGCCAATAGGTTTAGATGAATCCTAATCAATAAAATTGGGATATATCAAAGATAGCGGGTCATCAGGTTGCATGAAATCGGCTATGGTTATGGCCATAACAGAGTTTACTGTAGGATCTAAGGTATGAGGTGGATCAATGATGGTACTGCTCTCATGATAATCTTGTTCATTTAAATCTGACTCAGTATCACTAGAATCATAGTCACCTTGTAGTTCAGATTCTTGTGGTTGGGACCCTGACCCTTCACCATCAATTAGAGTTGGGGTATACTTGTGTATTACATCAACCTCTTTATCCCTCTAGAACTCATAATTGTAGATGGTGTCCCATTCATATTTAGCAGAGTTTGTGTCAGAGTTATTATCCACGAAATTATGAATTGTTTCCAAACATGCTTCTCTTGAATCTGAACCTTCTTGCAATGTGAGAACAGTGTCATGCAGTTGTTTGGATGTTCTTTCTTTTGAGGTAGCATCATAACCTAATCCGGTTTTCTCTTTCGCAACAAGTCCTAGAGGATTTATAGGTTCAACTACTCCTTCTTTCCTCTTCCTGATAGGACCATTACCATCATATCCCATCTTTTGCATGATTGTATACCCTTTTCCATATCTATCTGTTGGTAATTTGACATTAAGCACTGTTTCATCTTCATCTTTATAGAGCTAGTTTAGAATTTCTCTATCTTAAGGATCTTCCATGGGGAATTTCTCCTTGATGAATCATCCATTAAACTTTGTGCTTGGCTCTGTTGGTGGTTGCGTTGATGTAGACGCTGCTGATATTTGATGCTGTGTGAGGGAAGGTTGTCCTTGGGACCAAGGTGATGTTAGTAAATTAGATAGACAGAGAGAGTATTCCCCGACTCCATGGTCCTTGAATTTTAGTTTCCTGTCAAAACTATTGGTTAATTGATTGATTCACGCATCAATCTTGAGAGAAGTACTAGCATGAGCTTCTCAATTGTTAGGAACCAAAGTATCTTGACTCGCTTTGATATGGGCACAAGTTTGAATTTTTGAATTGTCAGCTAGTATCATGATTTCCTGTCCATCATAAGGAAACTTAAGACATTGATGATAGGTGGATGGGACAACTTGCATTTCGTGGATCCAAGGATGACCCAACAAGATGTTGTATGCAAGATCATAGTCTAATACTTGACAGAAAGTATTTTTGATAATAGGTCCCACTCTGATTGGTAGCATGATTAAACCCTTGGATGCTCTTTCCTCATCATCATAGGCTTTAATAGTAATCTTTCTTCTGAGATCAATGGAGTCCTCAGAAAATCCTAAAGTTGTAACCAACTTCATGGTACATATGTTCAAACCAGCACCTCCATCTATTAGAACTCGTCTGACACGAAACTTGTGAACCATGACTTCTAAGTATAATGATGAATTATGGGGATGAGTTATGGAAACGTCATCTTTTTTAGAAAATGAGAGACATGTGGGTGAAGACAAGTGTCCTACCATGGTTTGAAATTGGTTCACATCCAAAGTAATGGATAGAGTTGTTTCAACGAGGGCCTTTTCAAGAATTTCCTTATGTGCTGGGGAAATCTTCAAGAGTTCCAAGATGGAAATCTGAGTGGGAGTTTTTCGAAGTTGGTTAACTAGATCATATTGATGTTGAGATGGAGGTCCAATGGATTTTGAAGAAGCGCATTTTAAGACAACTTTAGCTTTTTCCCTTGTTGTTGCGTTGACTTCCCTATATTCCACCTTTTTGTTGACTTTAATAACATTGACCCGTTCATCGTTGGTGTAGATATGATTGATTATCGGATCGTCAATATGATTCACACTTTTTCCAGAAGACTCGCCCTTTTGATAGTTGGGTAAAGGGTTGTGAAATGATTGGTGGTCTTCATTTGACTGTTGATGTCCTTCTATTGTGATGGTGCCATTTTCGATTAAGTCTTGGATGGCATTCTTCAAGGCTTGACAGTTATTTGTGCGATGACCTTTGCACCGATGATAATCACAATAGTATGCCTCGTTCCATGATGGAGGCTTCACACTGGGTTCATAGTTTCATTGAGGTGGCAATGTAATGAAATTTTTAGCCATCAACTCTTTGAATGCAGATTCCACAGATTGACCCAGTGGAGTGAAAGTTCTTCTACTAGAGAAGAATGAAAATATTTGTGGATTTTTGTTTGAGGTATTCCCTAAGGAGTTTCTATTGTTGGTTCCCCGATAACCTTGATTGTTGGTAGTCCCTTGATTGGGAGTAGAATGTTGATTCACATTATTCCTTAGAGGAGGAGGATTATTTCCTTGGTTCGTAATCGAATTGACATTGTTATTGTGAGGAGCTCTTGGAGTACTAAGGACAAATGGCTTAGTCGAGACATGGTTTGCATCAACAACACCATCATTCACCGTGTTCTTGTTGCGAGTCCAAAATTTAGACTTGTCTTGATTGTTATGATGATTGTATGAGCTAGGGTTGTCCTTGTCAAGTTTTATTATTCCTCTTTTAACCAGAGCACTTTCAATGGTGATAGAATCTTCAATCAATTTCTCAAAAGAGGGAGGACAATATAAATTCAAACGATAGCTCATTTATGAATTCAAGCTGTTAATGAAGGTGACCATCTTTTCCTTTTTAGGAACAAGATGTGGATATCTAGCGAATATTCTTCTCCATCTCTAAATAAAAGTAATAAAATTTTCACCAAGTTTTTGTGCAACTTTGCAAAGATCTATCATAGTGATTTGGTGTTGGATGTTGTAAGCATATTATGATATAAATAGATTGATTAATTCTTCAAATGTCTTGACGGGAGGTGTAATCTTTGATAGCCATTCCATATAGTGAGCTCCAAGACTCCTAGGAAACAACCACATCAAGTAAGTGTCCTCATGAGAAAACTCTAATTTCATGTTTTAGAAGTCTCTAACATGGTCAATTGGATCTGATTTCCCATTATAACGATCAAATCTTTGAATTTCGCAATGTTTGGGAAATGGAATCATGTTGAGACTTCGATCGAAAGGATAAGGACAAATTTCCTCAAGAGTATATTTCTTTGTGGTGGTTCCCCCTTGTAATTCTTTAACTTGTCCTTGAAGTGCCTTAATTTGTTGAGTCAAAGCACTAAGATCAGATAGGGGTGTTTCTTCAGGTTTGTTCTTCAAAATCTCAGTATCAAAGTCATGTGGCAATTTAGCTCCTTGGTCAGCTAGATAGAGGAAATATTTTTCTTTATTGCGTTGCAAGATCTTTTCTATGGATTTATTAAATTTAGGATCTTGATCGACCTCCCTAGGGTGGAATTCATCCCCATGTTCATCATCACTATTTACAGTAGTATTGTTTATGGCTTTGTACTTGTGGAATGGATTTTCTTCTCCGTTATCCATGTCATTGTTGAAAAGTGGATTACGACTTATACTGTAAAGGGGATTACTGATTTCACCTTCTTGTTGGATCTTGTCCTTCAACTTATTGTATTGAGACCTTGTAAAGATAGGCATGTGATTTTGAAAAGTTCTTCTAAACTTAGACCATAGTTCTGATAAGTGCGATAGTGATGATATCTTGATCTGATGAGATGGGAATCCTATGATATGATCAAAGATGTTCCTAATTTTTTATTGTGGCTTCCAATGATGAAGGATGTCAAAATCTTGTTGGGGGAAGTTGAATCAATAATCAATAATTTGTTTTGGAAGGTGCACTCTTAAAGATTTGATCTTTGTTTTCGAAGAAAGGTTTCAAAATCACTGAAGGATATGACTCGAATGTGACAGATATTCAATGGAAGGTTCTAATATATTATCAAAATCAATAGGTTGGTTAATATTATGCCATTGAGATAGAGCTAATCTCTAATAATAAGCTCAAGAATCCAAAGGATCTACAACGTACTTGTCAGTGAATCCCCTAACAAAGTCTTGGTATCTATGAAGAAATCCATGGTAATGAAGCAAGATGTGTCAACTTTTATACAAAATTTTTCTCCTTTGCAATGTTCTCTTGTACCCTAAAGGTTTCTTGATCCTATTGGAAACTGATTTCTTGACAAATTTTGTTGATTTCCACTCTCTAAGCATGCGAAAAAAATCAGAATTCTACTGGACCAAAGATATGAACAATTGTTGTGTTTGAATGATTTCAGTTGTTGTTTTTCATGTTCATTTTGGATGATCTTTTATCTGAGTTAATGTAATGGAATACACAACAAACATTCTAAAAAACAGTTTTTGTTAAAACCCTATACTAACATCAAGTGTATGAAAAATGTTTTCAACAAGTGTTTTTACAGGTTTAATACATAAAAGACAATTAAGGCAGACTCACTCTTAATACTCAAGTAGGTCATCCTAGTAATCAACAACCCACATCTTAGAACTGCGTCGACTCACACAACTGTGTCACCCCCGAAGGGGTGCCCATGTTTTTTTCTTTTCCAAGCGCGTACTCAGAGTGATGGAAGTGGATACCGAATCCCCTGAGCAAACGGTCCTTGGCAGTTATATGGTGAGTATCTTGGGGGCAGATTCTTCCCTCCCCTTGCACTGTGATTATTAGGATGTTCAGAAACTGACTTCAGCTGGCTGCTACACTAGGTTCGTAGTAAGGGTTTCCATTCGGTGCGGCAATAATAAACTCCCTCAGGAGACCACCCAACCTTTAGAAAAAAGGCTTTGGGGATGGTTATCTTGCACACTACTGGAAAAAGAGGGTTTCCCCAGATTTTCTTTAAATTTTATAGTGGGGCGGAATGGCCTGGCTTTGGCTTGAACCCACTTGAGTCATTTCCCGTAGGGTGAGTAGTTTTTCCGATGTGCTAAAACACAGAATTTTTTCGAATGCCGAGCTCCAAAATGTGAAAACCTGTCAAAATGTTCTACAGAAAAACATCAAAATCGGGGCATGTGCCCCACGGTGGGTGCCATTTTATGTGTGTATGAAAATATGCTCAATTATAAAAGATTCAAAACACAATCAATAAAACATTAGATCAAAGAAATTGAAAGAAAAAAAGATAAACAAACTGTTAATGGCAACTTCTCTGAAGTCGTTCTATTGCTCTCTATCTCCAGCGTTTCGTTGATTCGATTTGCTCTCATATTTTATGATGCCAAGCTCAACAAAATGGACTACTAGAGAATGAGATTTAAACTAAAGTGCATATTATGCTAAAATGCAAGATTATGCTATGCTATGATCAGATTATGGCTAAGGTATGAATATTGTTGAAATGTTAAATATGCAAATGCGTAAGCATAATTGCATATATGTTCGTGTGTCCCCAATGCTTGGATTCACACATGTATTTATAGAGTTTTTCAAAGATTTTGATTGGCTGGGTTGGTCAATGGCTATGATAATTCCTGATAGATCGAACGGTCGAAGATGGATGAGACTAGAGAGAAATAGAAGAAATCAAATAAAGCAAGATTTTTGCATTTTCATGGAAGAGATAAGATGAGATGATTACAAATCATCTTTTTTAGAAGATCATGGAAAGATACTGAGAAGATAAATAATGAATTATCTAATTCATTTATTTATTTATGGATGTAAGTTGATTTTTCCTAATTAAATAAATATTTAATTAAGATTTTGAGGAAATCAAAAGATTTCATAATTAAATAAAATATCTAATTATGATTTGAAGAAAGCAGATCTTTAATTAAATAAAATATTTAATTAAATTTGAAGAAATGACATGCACATATGAAATTAATTTAATTAATTAGAAGAAAGTTTAAAATAGAAGAAAAGAAATATTTAAATTTAATTAAAATGAAAGATTTAATTAAATTCAAACAGATGATAATTAATTTAAATAAATAAAATATATTTATTTAATTAATGAAGTAGATATATGAAATAATAAAATAAAATAAATTTATTCGATTATAGTGGGAAAATGAATGAACAATATAATTAAATTGATTAAATTTAATTACATTGTAGAAGACTTTAGAAAAATTAATTAAATAATAAATATTTAATTAAATGTCAGGAATGAATAAACATGACCAATTTTATGCATATACACTTTCTTTGAGATTATGACAGGGAGAAGGAAGATTGCCCCTAAATATTTGAGTTTGGAACAGTTGAGAAAGTGATGGGATGATGTTTATGCTCCAGTCAGTGATGATTATGTTACTGAGCACCAGTTGGATGATGCGGCCACCTATATTGCTGTCATTGATAAATACCTAACTTATAAGGTGGAGTGGGATAAGTTGGTGAAACAATCTAGGGAAGAAATTACATCAATTGAGAGTCGACTTAAGGTTTTTCCTTTACCACCAATGGCCAACTTGGATAGGGTGCTTTTGAAAGCTCATGAAATACTGGATTATAATAAAGACAAAGGGGAAGGTAGTTAATGATGGGCTACATCGAGATTTGTGCTTCCCTATTATTTTGGCATGCATTGGTTTGAGCTGGATTGGAGATCCCAGGTCGACTTGGATGAAGTTCATGCATTTAATGCATATTTTATTTTATTTTGAATTTCTCTTGGCTGACTTGTTGTGCCTAAATTATTATTGTAAAACCTATCTAGGCTGACATGTTTTGAGGGGTTCTATAAATATGGAATTTTTCCTTATTTGTAAGGGCTAGACATAGGTATAGATATAGAAAAATATAGAGACAGTTAGAATGAATTAAGTAGAGCAAGAGTTAGCAAGTAGTTGTTCTCAAGCAAATATTGTAACAAAAAGTTGGAATTGTTGCTACAGTGGATAATTTGGTGCAAGTAATGACATTGTGATTTGGTGCCATACTTGTGTTTTTCTTTTCTTGCATGGTTCTTGTTATTCTATCTTTAGAATTGCTTTGAGGAAAGTTAATATTTAGAATTAGATCTGATTCAATGATGTTTATGGTTTGATATTTGAAGTGTTGCAGCAATCCCTGGTCCATACTTTTCGCAACCAACTGATTGTTAGTTGCTTTGCAAAGTTAGCCTGGACCTTTTTATTCATTGTGCTTAGTTCAATTGTGAGGGTTTATTCATTTCAATTGCAATAGGGTTGTTTGAATGAATGTTCATGATCTGAAAATCCTAACACCTTAGAAGATTGCACTGTTTCTACAAGATTGCAGATCCATCTAGGTTAAGTAGAAATCAGTTTTGTGGGATTGGTCCATTTCAAGTGTTTTGTCATTTGCATTGTTAATATTAGGAGTAGTATTAATCTAGAAATCTCTTTGAAACCCTCATCTTTTTTTATTTCTTTGATTATTGGGGTAAATTTAGGATTGAAGTATCATCATATTGCTAGATCTAATAAATTGAGATTCAATAGTTTGCTTGTAGTAAGGTCCCATTGTGATTACCAACATTTTCACATTTATCACTAAGTTGTTTATGCATTGTCAAGACCTGAAATTAGAGACCTTGGGGTTATCTCTTGAGGCTTGCTGATAGAGATTTACCTTTCAAGAGAGATAGGATTTCATATTCTATCTAAGTTGTTGTTGTGCAAAAAACATCATCAACACATATGTGACTACATGTATGCAGGCTAGCCATAGAATGGATAGCCTAGCCTTGAACAAGTCAGACTCTAGAATCACTACAAATGAGACATTCATAGCCTTAGGTCCCACTAGGACCGACAAAGAGATATTTCTCATAAGGGAAATGGAAAATCTATCATAAGTGTGAAGAGTGGCCTGCGACTCATTGTAATTATCCATATGAAGATTGTTAATGAAAAAGGAATCCTCCATTATCATGCTCACTCATCTCAATAGATCAACCATAGCACCAATCACGATGTTAACATTAATCTAGGCAGGAACATATAATGGAGAGGACTCCTTATTTAAAGGAACATCATGTGCAGTGAAGGCTATATCAGAAACATCACTCAAATTTTCTGCAGGAGGCATATGATTGAATGAGACCATGTTTACATACTTAGACCGAACAAGATTAGAAGAAGTGGAAGGCTGCATAACTAAGTTAGAAAAATGAGAAAGGAATAGATCTATATAAAAATGTAGTTGGATATTAGGCTTGGCTATAGATTTGTTAGAGTTTTGTTTCCTTCCATTGAGATGGATAGTCCCCTCATTAATGTGATCTTGAATCTCATGACAGAGGCAAATGCACCGCTCAGTATCATGTCTGTGTACTCGATGAAATTGAAAAAACTACTGCATGTCGTACCATTATGGATATGGCTTGGAGAGAGGTTGGATTTTTGGTAATGTTATAATTTTATCCTTTAACAAATTTTATAGAATACTAGTATAGGATTCAGGTAACTTTGTGAAATTTCTATAACATCCTATACTCTTTCCTTTGGGAACATAGACCATGTTTGTGATGCCCTTTTTCTTTCTTGAATCACCAAAAATTGGCACTACTAATCAGTTATCCAAACGAGAGCACAAGAAAAAAACCCCAAACTAAGCAATCATGTGTTGATACTCACACAACGTTGCACACATATACACAAAAGAAGGGTACTTCATTAGGATAAACTTTTCTTGTAGTGATCGCTGCAAGTTCCCAATGAAACCTTTTTGATATTAGAATTTGGCCAGGGGTAAGAAATTTGAGAGAAAAGAGCTTGATAATGAGCGATGAAATCAATAACCTTTTCATGCTCTCCCTACTTACATTGGACGAGATCAATGATTGCCATGTTCAACTCAATATTATCGTTGAATTGTCTAAGGAACTTATTCACTAGCTGATCAAATGAGAAAATAGAGTTATCTAGCAAAGAACAATACCAATCAAGGGTGGAATCCTTAAGAGAACATGGAAAAAGATTTACCATTAGAACATCGTTGTGGAAGAAATCAATGCACATGGCATTGAAATATGAATCATGCGTCTCAAGGTCTCCATGAACACTATACTTCTCAAACCTAGGAATCTCCACCCCCTGAGAGATAGGAGTGTTTAACATGGTGATAGAAAAGGGACAATGGAAAAAGAAATGCTAGAACATAGGTTGAGATGAAGAAGAACTATCCAAGTTCACTAGTTTGTTTTGTATTCATCCCATGTTTTTCAATAAAGAATTTAAGATGGGATCAATGGATGAAATAGGACCAAAGGAACCACCACCAAAGCCACCAGCCCTCATATTGGTAGAGCCTCCAACACCAGGACTAGTAGGGATTACAAGATTACCAATAGAAGTAGAAACATTAGGGGTGGAAAAACTAAATCCTAGAGGTACCTTGTTTACTTTGATAATGTGGTCCTTCTCAATAAAAGAGGTAGTTTGAAAAAAGGACCCTTCTTAGCCATAAACACTGACACTTTAGGAATTGAGACTTCTAGTTGTTTGGAAACAATCTCAAAGCCAACATCTTGGGTAACACCCAAGTTAGATTTATAGGTTGGGATGTGGGTATCCATAATTTTTGTGATACCTTAGAGAATTTACGTACCTCTCTGATCCTTGTCCAACATGAATCTCAATTTATTGACAATGATAGTCGCCTAGGTGAGATTACTATCTTTTTCCAAATACTACTCAAAATCCTCAAGCCTCTTTTCTAGGGAAAGTAATTGATCCATAGGAACTTGAAGAGAAACTTCATCCTCCATAGAAGAAGTGGAAGGAGAAGTAGGGGGTAGGAATATGAGTGATAGCTCCCCAAAAGGGGGTGGAAAATCCAATCCACAATCCTGAAACTACTTCAAAAGAGAGACCATTTTGACTAGGAGTGACCTTCCTAGATTCCATTTTTGTATGTCGAATATTCCTTCTAACAATTAATGTGAAGGTTGTAGATTGGGTCATAAAGCTCATAAAATCTTCATGACACTCTAATCTATAACACACCCAAAACTTGAGAGAAATTTTTGACACAAAGAAATGAAAAGGAGAAAGTTCACATTAGGTTCAACAAAATGTAGAGGGGAATTGCTACTCTTGTGTCTTTAGGACCAAGAATATTTAGAAGGGAAAAAATTTTCCTCAACTACCTCAAGACTAACTAAAAGGAAATACGTTGAAAAGGAAGGGTAAGACAAGCTCTAATTTTTATATTTTTTGATGGAGGTTTTTTAGGAAATAGGTGAACAGACCATAGAGGTCTCAAACTATACACTAACTAGCTCTTGGCTAGAGGATACTAACATGTGCGATTAATGAAAATGCAGTACACAATCATATTAGAGGTGTGTTGGATTCTTGTATATACATAGAGAAGAGTTCATAGACTAAAACTCACAGGGTTTGTTAAAAACTTGAGAGTTTTAATGTAGCATTTTGACATAAATGAAGAAATGCATGAAATGAAAGGAAAAAACAAGAAGAATACTATAACTTAAAAGATAACTATCTAATGATGAAATAACAAGAGATGAGGGAAGAAGAAACCAAAATTACAATAGATCCAACCTCCTGCAAGCTCCTCGTGAACAAAATGTACCTACACACACGACAACAAAAATATAGAAAGTGATAAAGAAATGGAAATAGAAACAATTTATAGAAATGCAAAGACAATCTAAATGATATTTTATAAACAAGACAATGCAAGTAAATAAATGTGTTACCATCCTTTCTACATGCTTGGAGAAGCCGAGAGAGGAAGGAAGAGAGCAAGATAACCATGCTAATAGTATGAAGATTGAAAACCTGCAATAAACAATGGTGTATAAGCAACAACAATGGTGTAGGGTGTATAATGGGAGAAGTGAAAGAGTGAAGGTTGAGAGAATGGAAGTGATAGAGAGTATGAATTGAGAGAGAATGTGAATTGAATTGATAGAATGAAGTTCAAAAGTGCTTTTGGAGGTAAGAGGATGTTTTTGAGTAGTCAAGGTTCGTAGGGGACGTTACAATTGTAATGTACACCCCTTTTTTTTTTGTAAACCCCTGTTTGCTAGTTGCTTGTTAAATAATGTGTTTTTGTTTGGTTTTCAATGCATTTTCAAATGAAAATAACATAAAAAGGGTATTTCAATTAATATGAAATACAATAAACTAAACCCTTCCAAAATAGATTGAAACAAACATCATGAATATTTATTTTCTATTTCATATTAGAATATTACAAAGTAAAATTAGAACTTGGTATGACTTGTTACAACAACAAGGAGACTCTAGAATGAGCACCAAACTACTCCAAGATTTAGTCTGCAAAATACCTATGATTTAAAACACCTAGGCCTCTCTTTGAAACCCCCAAAGTGCAATAACCAACACTAAATATTTGCAAGTTGAAACTGGGGTTTATCTCCAACAATGGTGTCCTTCCCAAGAAAGTTTGATCCACTCTTAAAAATAAATGTCTCCACCAAAAAATGCAGTCTTGTACTCGAGATGATTAGCAAGTGAAGGGGCTTCTAATAGAACAATACCCATTTATTTTCTTCAATCCATTTTAGAGTTGTGAGCATAAACATGAAATCTGGTCTAGAAGTGCAATGCCCTGAAAATGCAAATAAACACACCAAAATCTTCACAAAACACTCTAAAACTAAAAACTAGCAAGCCACACCAAAAAACTCTTCAAAATACTGGTGAATCTTCTTTTTAAATCACCCAAATCAAACTTTGTAAAGCACTATATGATCCCTGTTGTAGAATCACACTCTATCTGATTAAGGAGGATATTTCACCACCGAAACTAGCCCAAGTGAATAGGGTTTTCATCCTTAGTTCATAGCCCAAACAATATGGAAGAAATCCAACAACATTTTATTATGTTGTCAAAGCCAATATATCAAAATGACAGCCAAAATTAGAATATAAAGAGCTAAGGTGATGGACTTCAAACTTTACTCCAATTTCTCCTAAAATCAATGCCCATCTCCTTTTTGAAATATTTAACATTTAAAAATGTATTTTTTTCACTCCTTTAGGCATCGACTTCATGGAGACATTAAAATATTAATAAATATTTTAAAAACAACTTCAAGTCGTTTGAATAGGCTCAAGGTACTTTTCAAATGACCACTTTTACCCCTCAACTTAAGTTTATAATGTAACTTTATAAAATAACTTAAGTTTTCAAATTAAACAAATAATCAATACTGCAACCTTAGGCTCTCCAAAAATAAACTGAGTAATAATATTGTTGCGAGTACAACGACCTAGGACCAACTCCCCCAAAGATGACTTACTATAAGTAACACTGCTATAAATAGTATGTGCCAAACACCCAGAATGAGTGAGCTAGAGACCCATAGAATAATACTGTGATCAACTGAAGATAGCAACATCATGACCGACCACTACTATAAATAGAAACCCCTCTGAAAACCCCCAAACTGAACTGCTAAAAATAGTAAGTGGCTCCAAATACATTTTGAGCTCAAACTAGGTAGCCGTTACAACTTACTAAAAATAGTAAGTCTGGAAAAGATTTTCAAATGCATATGCATGTCATAGCACTGTGAAGCTCTCAGAAAACCCAGAAAAAGTACAGAAACCAATCTTGCATGTCACATCCCTCTAAAGCTCTCTAAAAACCAATAAGGAATCCATAAACCAAACTGCAAAACTTTGACATGCAAACCCTTGAATCTAGAAAAGAGACCTATAGACAGCTGGAAACCCTAATTTTTCCCTTGACTTGCCTATGGGTATCCAAAAATAAGCGAACAATCACTGGAAAGTTTAGTGCTAAAAATACCACCAAGCAATACCACCACAACTACAGAAAAAATTTAAACTGATCTGCACCAAAACAACTATAATCCCAGGGTCCCATTTCCATCTCAGGAAGGACCCACCATGTTGATGTTGTACCACTCTAATCACATAAGTGAAACCATCATGCCAAAACTACACTAACCTCCCCTGTAACCCCTAAATGTTACCATCCATAAAACTCAAGCTGAAGAGACTGGAAGAACCGAAATCAATACTATGCAACATCTCATGTCCAAAAGACTTTGGGTGATCAATACCAACAATTTCATGGTCTATCATAAACCTGGGCAATAGGAAAAATAATCTACCCAACTCAAAATCAAACTCCTCAACAATTCTCCATATGGTATCTGATAGAGCCATGATTGCATAAGTGACTTCTCCAAATCTCCTTGCAAAGAGGGAAACAATCCCTTGCAAGAACTCAACAAAATCATGCTCATAACTCCATATGAATCTACTATGCCTCATCTAAAATATTCTGATGCAACCATGGAGGCTTCTGAAAACTCCTACAATTCCCACTCCAAGACCCTTTGTATGATGAACCAAACCATGTGGGGGTTCACTATTTTGGACCAATATTGTGAGAAAGCTATAAAAATTTGCATCACAAACCTCCATGAGATGAAATCAAAAAGTAGGAGAGGTTTGAAGAAACCAATAATCACTCTTTTCCAAGGCTGGGATCAGTAAAATACAATGCACTCTACACAAGGAATAATAGCAATGCCATAGGAATTCCCTAGTATGAACATGTGAAATGAGCATCCTACCACACTCAATCATCTCATAAGTGGCTGGAAAACACACCCAAGAAAGCTCCAAATAATATCTTCCACCTGCTTGACAAGATATGATGAACCAACTCTCTTGAATGAGAGTAACTCCCTATGTAAGGTGGCTGGTCTGCACAAAATCAGCAAGCTCGTGTCTCAAAATATGCCCCTGTCTAAGCCAAGGATCACTCCCAAGAGTAACCCTCCATTAATCTCTCCAATCCACACTTAAAATTTCTCCCCAATCCATTTGTTGATGTATAAATGGGACCACCAGATGGCTGGTAAGGAAGTTAGCAACACCACTAATTCTAAAATTTTGATCCTTATCCCTCCAAGAATCCCTCCAACCATACCAAATAAGCTTTGTCATACCATGTCGAGGATTCCAAACAAGGATACCCAACCAAGAATGATTCCCAACACACTAGAAAGAGTACACAACACATCTCCAAGTGTCCATCAAAACCAAATGCACTCTCAAGGAATTAGTGTCTCCTCCAGTGAACCCCTAAAGCCTAACCATGAAAGCATTCACATATGTAGAGCATGGAACAAATTTTGTCTTCAATCCCAACTCCAAAAGTGGACTAGTATGAGCCAAAACATCACTCCACCCAAGGGATGGATTTTCAAGGAAGTAAACAATTTGTTTTGGTTCTTCTTTCTCCCCTTCCTCCTGAGTAACAAGTTTGAATTCTCCACTCTGTGTTGTTGTCATGAAATTACCAGCAGCTACTAAGACTTGTTTTGTTAACATCTTGATATCAAGGACATTGAAAACATCTTGATTCAACACTACCCAAGTGGAGACTTGATCCTAAAACCCACTATGTGTTCATTACCATGCAGGCTCAGAATATTTCTACTCACCAAGTGTGACATGTCCCCATGGTCTGATATCTTATCATCAGTATGCTAGAAATCATACTCAGTCTCATGCTCAGTCACTTCACCACATGTTTTATCTTCCATCACAAAGATATGGTTATCATAAATTTCTTCTGCACTCAATTCAAAGAGAGGATTATCACAAACTTGGAATTCATCCCTTTCCTCTTGCTCACTTCCATCTTGCGGATCCAAATCCACACATGCAGCTTCTGATTTTTGTGGAACATTCCCTAAGTCAAACTCTTCTTGAAGAATAAATAGCTCTTCAATTACCTATTTGATTTCTTCAACTCTTTGTTCATTCTCTTTTTCTCTGAAAAGTTTGAAATCAGCTAGCTGCTCTTCTACCTCCATAATTCCACTTGAGTATTTTCTAACATATCCCTTGTTGACTATCGTGGTCTAAAATTGGCACAAGTTAAAGGCTATAAGAAAGTATGGCTTGAGGGGGATTCTCTCAATATCATCAATAATTTGAAGAATTGTGTTGCCCCTCCATGGACTATTGAATATTTGATTAGGGACTCTATTGAAATTATTAAATCCTTTGATGAGTATTACATTTCTCATATTTTGAGAGAGGCCAATGGATTAGTTGATGTCTTCGCTACTCTTGGAGTTAGAGGTGTTAGGGAATGGGGTTTGAATGACCCCCTCCCTATGGAGGAAATTGCAAGTATTAATCATGATTGCCAAATTTAAATTGGTTGATGATTTATTATGGCTTGGGGCATGCATGACTATCTTCATGTGGCTAGTGATTATGTGGAGGGATGGTAAGCCAGATTTGAAACTAGCTAATTGTACCTTGGCTCATATCCATAGGGAATGAAAATCTAGGATCATTACTTTCTCCTGACTTAACTCAATTTCACATGGATTATGGGAATTCTTTGTATCACCTTCTTGAGGTTTCTCCTCATTGCGTTCAGAGCTTTGAAGCTTATTGACTCTACAAATTTTGTAGACATCGGAGGTGATAGGAACTGTGCAGAGCCCTTCTCTTGTGAAGCTATCAAGAAGAAGCCATAGGTTTGGTAGGTGTTAGAGAAACATGGGTTGAATCCATACCTGGAGAGACTGCATGGTAACAACCCACAAATGATGACATTGTTTGCAAAAGCATGGAACAATAGGGTGTTGAATTTGGGTGGAACAAAATTTTATGTGAATGAAGATTTTATAGCTAACATCATTGGGTTGCCTATAGATGAAATGAAAGTTTTCAGAGACAAGAAGGAATCGCAGACTGCCATGCAATTTTTTTTCAAAGGGGATGAAGCTCAAGACCTAAAGACGATGAAGAGTGGGGGTTACTAGAGGAGCTCTCTCAAGGTGTTGTGGGGGGATGTGGCCAAGGAGCTCATGAGATATATCACCCTAGAAGAATGCTTCTCTATGGTAAATTCCTACCACTTCCTTATAATCAATCATTTTCGCAACAAAAAAAAAATTCCTTTCCTTATTATCTCTTGGCTTCACTAGATTCTGGTCTCAAGGACCATAAGAGAAACCTCAAAAATCTGGTTTTGTATGTGGTGCTTATTCTTTTAATTTATGATTATGCTAAATCTTTTGAGGTGGCTAAGATGATTGCTACCCCTAAGGGTAATCATTTAAGGCTGGTGGAGGAGTATGATACAGTCTTGGAAGAGGAGTCGATTAGCAAAAAAAGGGAAGAAGAGGAAACTTGTCTTGGAAAAGGAGTTATAATCTAAGGAGGATGTGGACTATGTCCCAGACTCTCTTGCTTCCATGGAGGTGGCTCCACAACCCCCTGCAGTAGGGATGTCAAGCCCTAATAAGGGTTATGAGACTTGCAGTGATGAGGTGGCTGCTAATTTGCTGAGTACTTTCCTAAAGGAGAAGAATGAATTAGATGGTGAGGCGTCGTTGCGACCCCTTGTGACAAAGGAGAAGGATTTGGAGGTGGGAAGTAAGAAGAAACTGGTTTTAAGGTCTGTGATCCATGTGCTAGAGAGGAACTCTCCCCTCAATATGATGGGAAAATAGGGTGGTGATGATTCCCCAGTTTTGAACCCGGATATGCAAAAAAAAGGAAAGGTTGCGGTTGAGGAAAGACAAGATGTTGTGGATACCCTGGTTGTGGACCTAGATCGACGAAAGGAAAGAAAGGTTGTGGCTGAGGAGATTGCAGAGTCCATTCAAAAAATCAAAATGCCAATTGTTGTTGGGAAGGTTAAGGATGTCTCTGCCAATCAGGACAAGGTAAGCTCCTCTCAGGAGGATGATGTTGTGGGTAAGGGGGTTTTCAACTTTGATAGGGAAGATATTTTTGATGTTTTGGGAACTGCTAGAGAGGGTTCCATTATTTTATTCAAATTGTTCAAATGGGTTTTCCATGAACTTAACATGTCTAATTTTAAAGTACGGGGTGTGATGAGTAAAGCTGGTGAGTCTTTAGTTCAGAACCAGATTGATGAACTATTTAACTCTTTAAATATTATGGCAGAGGAAACTGTTAAGATGAAGCAAAATCTGGAAGGTAGAATTCTCACCGTAGAGGATCAACTAGAGAGAATTTATGCTAATATGGTCAAGGGTGGGAAGGAAACTAAATTTGTGGTTAATTTTGAGTCTATTGGTATTACCTCTCCTTTTGTTAGTGCCAAAAATCCTAAGGAGGTTGTTCATGCTGATGAGATTGGTGCTAGTGGCAAGCTAACAATAGTACACAAAGAACAATATATGACTAAATAAATTACTAAAAATTTCATATAAATGACTAACTTTAGTCACATGACTATTAGTGGTTTATTTTTAGTTATTTATAACACCACTAAATTTATGACTAAACAATTTTAGTCATTGATTTTAGTCATTAATTTGGTCATTGATTTGGTCATTGATTTAGTCACTGATTTAGTCATTTATTTAGTCATTAATTTTAGTCACGTGACTATTTTAGTGGTTTATTTGTAGTCATTTATAACACCACTAAATTTATGACTAAACTATTTTAGTCATTTATTTAGTCATTGATTTGGTCATTGATTTAGTGGTTAATTTAGTCATTTACTTAGTCATTAATTTAGTCATTGATTGTTGTTAACTAGTCATTTATTTAGTCATATATTTAGTCATATATTTAGTAATTAATTTAGTCATTAATTTAGTCATTACTTTAGTCATATATTTAATCATTAATTTAGTCATTTTTATTTATTGGTTTCCATTAATTGGTAGTAAATATAGTCATGAAATGAATAATTTATTAAGTACCATAAATTTTATAGTGCAAAACTAACATAATATTAAACTTAAACTAAAAATAAAAGCAAATAAAAATATTACATATATGAACAAGCCACAACATGCTAGAATTAAAAGATTGATTCAACATCATGATAATTAAAGATAATGTGCAATAAATTTTTTAATGCAAATATATATATATATATATATATATATATATATATATATATATATATATATATATATATATATATATATATCAAGTTACAAGATGTCAAAGTTGTCTAAGAGTTTCTAACTCTTTCAAATACACCATGATAATTAAGATCCCTGAACAACACATTCAAAATATTGCATAAAGCAATGAGCCAAGATGTCTAACATTAACTAGTACATGATAAACATGTTCAACTATGTCATTTTCTACAAATATTTTAGTGGCCATCGTGTGAAGGTTCCCTCTTTCTCTTTCAAACGAATAGCTCCATCTATTTTGTCTTCAAGTTGACTCCCTAACTTTATCCCCTTCTTTGAGTTTATCAATACATTTCTACAAAAAAGAAAAAAAAACATATTATATTACATAGGTAATGATTACCCTTGTTTGCATAATAAAACAAGCATTACTTACTTAAATAGTACTTGCATGTGTGTGTTAAAATAATTGCAAAAAGAAAATTTCAAAAATAATTGCAATGATCAATCTAATTTACTAAAAAACCATTACAATGTTACTATTAGCTTCATGCTAATCAGATACAAAGGCCACAAATATAAACACTACATTACCATCCACACAATATGAGAGCACTACTAACATAACCCCATGCATTCAAAAATCAGATTTAAAAAAAAGGTAAAAAATTGTAGAACAAGAGATAAAAACTATTTTTTTTGAAATTGAAAGGCATTTCCATAGCCTAGAGATATAGAGAGCAAATAAAATAAAGAGTTTAACTAATGAATTGTAAAAAATAGATTTATGTAGTTTATATTCATATCTTTGATTACATTGCATTGCACACCTTTCAAACTCAAAGCATTACTTCACATTGCATAACTAATAACTAGATGTTGATAGATGACAAAATTTCAATTACAATAATATAGTTTTTACAAAGTCAACCTAAGTAGTTATACAATTACTTCACATTGCATAACTAATAACTAGGAGTAGCTGCCAATTGCATTTGCTTGTCATGGCATTCTATGAGACCACATTTCTTTGAGGAATTTTTTCAAACAATTCACTACCCTGATGCTACCACATTTTCCATACATGTCTACCAAAGCATTTTGTCAAACAGTTCACTGCCTTGGAGAAAATCTATCAAAAGCATAATAGTAAGCATGAGACCATAATAGTATGAGGCTCCATAAATATTTCCCTGTCCCTAAATAAAAATTAGCACTATCAGCCTAACAATGCCTCATCGGTGGAACCCCCATTATAGCCTCACTGATGGCCTGTTGAAAGCAACTGATAACCTAGTATCGGTGTAACAATACCCTATCAAGTTGGCTCCTAAGGTGCTCTCCCCAATAGATCGACAAAGTCAACAAAAGTAAGCACATTGTTGTGACACATGAACATCAGTGGAACAAATGTTTGCATTCCCCCAATGGCCCGATATAAGCATGGATTATCAAGTGCATAATGTATATCAGTGGAGTTGGGGTGCATCGGGGTGACGTTATATGGTGTCTCACTGATAGACCTAAGGAAATTTTTTCATTAGTGGAGAAGGTGGCTATTAGTGGAATAAGAATCACAATCTCACCGATACATTGATAATGATTATTCTAACTGATGTGACATCCTGAGGCATTGTTGAGATATTTGAAATTAATGTTCTCCCTTGATGACAAGACTCAAATGGGTGGTGCATTTAGGGAGCTCTAAAATAGGTTTTAATTCTTGAAGTGAATGAGAGAAGTGTGTGGAGTTAGGTGGCAGCAATGACTAACGTATGTCAAGAATTTATGGAAAGGAATGTGAATGAAGTTATTAAATTATTTCATTTCATTATTTCATTATATTCTTGAGGCATTACTTACTCGATGCTCCTCTATTGTGATGAGCAATAGGTGTGAAAACAGTGTATAGGAGGTGGTGGCTCTATCATTGTAGAGGTGATGGAGGTTGGTTTCATGCTTAAAATGAAGAAACAACTCTCACACTATTATGGAGAACCATTGGTAAAGAGATTGATGGGGTGTTTCCTATACAACGATGAACGATTAGTGCAATTAGTGCAACTAATTCTAGAAAGAGAATTTGGCTAACTCATGCACAAGTATAGAACTAATTTGGACATTTATTTGCTCATAATGGCTTGGGGCTTAGATTTGAGAGAGTTGATTGAAGTTGTGAAAAGGGTCATGCAAGCACTAGTGCATAAGGATTATCTGAACAACTTGGACTCACTGTTGGAATGGACAATTCTAGGAGATGGGATGGATATCGATGAGGAAATTGAAAGTGAAGAGGATGAAGAAACATTCAAATGTGTACCCTTTGTGAAATGGCCAGAAGGAAAATGTAAAGCCAGATGGAGAGAGGGAGCAGCACGCGGGAGGAAGGCTCTGAAATTGATTATGGAATTAATAGAGGTTGAGGCAGTGGTAAAGAAGGAAAAGGCTAAAGCGAAGCAACTCAAGTTGGAGTAGTCAGAGAAGTTGGAGCAGCGACCTCGGAGGAAGAGGAAGAAGAACAAAACCTCTATGGAAACTATGGTGAGTAGCTCGTCTACAGATCTACAGTTAACATAATCCTTTGTCATGAATTTGAGTTTTTTGGCTGTCTGTAGTTAGTTTTTGGGGGTTTTATAAAACTGTGGGTAACAAAAAGGAGTTTTTGGTTTGCAAGGTAGTTAGTAGTTATTCGTAAAATATAGTGAATGTAATTTTTAGTGAATTTTTTAATTCTGAAATAGTTGTTAAGGACTGGCAGTGAAGTCACTGTAGATAAATTGTGAATTTTGAAAACAATGAATATATAAATTCTCCATCCATACAACTATAATCTCAAAAAATATTGTAAATAAGGAAATTAATAGTTTGAATGCAAGTAATCGATGTCAATTGTCAAACATTAATATTCTCTAGTTGTCACCTAAACTTGGTTTAATAAGTAATAAGCACTTACTGGTAATCATGCCTGCCACCAAAGTGGCTCATATAGGTAAGAATAACCTCCCACTCTTGCAATAATTTTTTCATCGTCACTATTAGTATGTAAAAATAAATTTGGAAAGAATAGAGTTACAAAGATAGAATATAATGAAGACTCTAAATAAGCTATTTTCATATTGTATCTTTTTGACAATCCAACATGACATTGAAGCTTAGTGTTTGATTTTTGTTCAACACAAAAACAAGAACTGAGCCATGGGATAGAAAACTAAAATCAATTTTTTTTTCAAAATAAGTTAGTATAATCAAATGTGAAAGGAGATGAAAGCATAATCAAAGAAATGTGTTAAAAGGGCGCCTCCATTTATGTGCAGTGTAGGTGGCAATTGTCTAAATTTTGAAGTTCAATATTGAAATTTTATTTAAAATTGAAATATAAATGTCCTTAGTTGATTAGAAGTAACTAGTAGATAAAGCTAACTAGTTCAAGGTATTCACTATCATGTTTATACATTCCCTAAGTATCTACTAAACCAATAATTCTTACGTAGAATGTATATATTTCAAATTTGAAGATCATATTTATAGTCATGGAGAGTTACGTGGGGTGTAGGTCAGGTCTCTAGTTGATATATAATTGCTGCAAATCTAAGGTCTTAAGTTGTCCTGCCCAATAATCTTTATTCCAATCTTTAAATGACAAAATATTGAGGCTTATCCTTTGTTGTTCTCAAATTCTCAATCAAACCATCTTAACCATATAATACTAAAAGTCTGTTGTTAGGACCAAAAAATGTAATTTTTGAGAGTCCCACTCAATCTCAAGGCCAAAAGCATAACATCTAGCTTAAAATAGGTACATACCAAAATCTTCAAATAGTACAATGATATCTTCAACAAAACCCTAAGTACTTAAATCCTTCCATGGCTTTTTGTTGATGTAATTAAATTATCACAGATGATCTAAAAGGTCAAAGGGCCTTCATTTTTCTTGTAAGTTGTAAGCCCTAAAAAGAATTCAGTCAGTCATCAAGGTAAATACATGACTAGAACATGGGTGACGTAACAACCATCAAGGTGATTACATGACTAGAACAAGTGTGAGGTAACAAAAGGAACAAGTGTGAGGTAATAGAAGGCGTTATACCTCTGTCTTCATCACCCAAATCAAGATTTGAGGCAAGTGGAGGAATGTAGCCTACTCACTGTTGTTACACAACAAAATTTAATCTATACTTTCTTTATAAATTTTCTAAAAAAAATTTCATATGACCACCAAAATAATTTCAACTATCACAGTTATATGATTTGTCATCAACACCATCTCATCACAAAACCATTAGTTATAATTTAATCCTGATTGAGGAAATGCATACCTGATACATCCTCTTCAATACATGGAAGGTGAGATCAATCACTTGTTCAAGACAACAAGTACTCCACAACCTCTCTCCTCCTAGCAAGTAACACCCCTTGAGTTCTCTCAATGGACCCTTCTTCCCATCAAGTTTCAATATGATGGAAAGTTTTTGATGCAAAGAAATTTGGCTTTGAACAAATCATCACAAAACAAGTTGATTCAAACAACCAATTGATTCACAAAACTCTTCCAAATCACTCCTTTGTAAAAACTCTTCAACTCATCTAGTAGGTTTGCAGACCCATATTTTTGACTTTATCTCACAATGAACCACTCAACAATGAATCAACAATTTTTAGATGGGAAAAATCTCATCTAACCTCTATAACTAAAAACCCTCACTTTACACTAGCTTGGGGTAGGGTTTATTGAAAAATGACATTACCAACCTCTCACAGCTCTTCCACTGCCTCCAACACTCTTCATTATGCCTACACATGCTTACAATATGAATTGGTCAATCATGACCTTATTAATGACTTCTAGACTCAAAACTCAAAGTGACCTAAGACCTCCATGAATCAACATTTCACAAATACCTTGGTGCTCCTGCACCAATTTTTAAATGTTTAATTCAAGAAGAAATAGAGCTATTCAGATATACAAGTCAAAATCAAATACATTTTTACATTTATGTATTGGTATTGCAAACTCTTTTATGAAGGCTCAGACTAGGGTTTTCCTAATTAATGGTGCCTCTAGATTCCAGGTTAGAATCTTACAAGACTTAAATAGTGTACATACCAACCTCCACTTTGCTATCACAATGACCTTTGTTATGGTTTTCCCCCTCAATCCATCACAGTACCATTGCCAGGAGTCACCTAGAGGTCTCTAGAAAATGATAAGGTGTAATCAGTAAGAGGGGTGTATACCTTTGTCCCAACCATAGAGGTTTTATGTGGTTAGGTAAAACCCCACCTTGAAACCCCAAACCATATAAACTCAGTGCTCCACGAGGACCCGTCCCCTACCTTGGTACCCCGATCCCAATCTCGAAAATTTTTTAGGTACTTGGGGGACCTGAAAACTTCCCCCTGACTTTGCATCTGACTGCGACACAAACTTGAGCTCCAATTTTGATACAAACCTACCAGTTGCATCTGCTGATTAGGGACAACCTTATATTTTCTATGTTTTTGTCATTTTATAGTTGAAACTTGAAGCCTTTGGGAATTTTGTTATAATTCTTATTTAATATGTATGCACATTGACAATAAAAGAATTTGAATTTTGTTACTTTGTTTGTCAAGTCTAATGTTATGTATTAATCTTCTACAATGCCTATGATGAATGCTTTATCAATGTTCTGATATGAATATTTGAAATTTCTCTATATTTCTAAAAATTTCCCTTTTCTTAATATCCATCCCCTACCATCCTCTAAAAAATGACCCAAAAGTGGAATCATAAACAAAACACCTGAATTGTTTGGCAGAATGCCTCAAAGAGATGTCATCTCATGGAATGAAATGATTGATTGCAGAATGTACACAAAATGGATTTTGCAAGGAACCTCTCAAAATATTTGAATTAATGAAGCACTCTGGAACACATCCTAACATTGTAAGCTTTTCTTGGGTTCTAGGTGCGTGCAGTCATGCAGGTTTAGTGGATGAGGGTTGCACATACTTCACATGTTAGTAACCCTTATTGCATTACAATTTACATATATAGTTGATCATTAGGTGTGCATGGTTGATCAACAATTCATATTTTTAGTTGGATCCTAAAAATGTTGCAACTTATGTTCTCTAAAACATCTGTACGAGGTTCAAATAGTAAAGAGATTGATGAAAGATAGAGGAATTAAAAAGTTACCTGGATGTTATAGTTGGATATTCTCTAGTAGAAAATATATGCAAGATGTGGAATCGTAGACAAAAAACCTAAATTGTTTGATAGAATGCCTCAAAGAGATGTCATCTCATGGAATGAAATGATTGATTACAGAATGTGCACAAAATGGATTTTGCAAGGAACCTCTCAAAATATTTGAATTAATGAATTACTTTGGAACACATCCTAACATTGTAAGCTTTACTTGGGTTCTAGGTGCGTGCAATCATGCAGGTTTAGTGGATGAGGGCTGCACATACTTCACACGTTAGTAACCCTTATTGCATTACAATTTACATATATAGTTGATCATTAGGTGTGCATGGTTGATCAACCATTCATATTTTTAGTTGGATCCTAAAAATGTTGCAACTTATGTTCTTCTCTAAAACATTTGTACGAGGTTCAAATAGTAAAGAGATTGATGAAATATAGAGGAATTAAAAAGATACCTGGATGTTATATTTGGATATGCTTTGGTAGACAATATATGCAAGGTGTGGAATCATAGACAAAACACCTGAATTGTTTGACAAAATGCCTCAAAGAGATGTCATCTCATGGAATGAAATGATTGATTGCAGAATGTGCACAAAATGTATTTTTCAAGGAACCTCTCAAAATATTTTTCCAAATTTGAAGATCTCTAATGTTTAAGGCACATTTTTCCCAAAACAACCTGACACATTTTATGCCCATGCCCTATTGTTCCTTATCACCATTTTGCTTCAATTTCCTGGCTCTAAACCAGATCATGATGATCAGAAAATAAATCCCAATCTTCTAAGTACACTTGTCTTCATGTTGGGATATTTTAAACAAGATTTGATTGAGTTTCAAACACCCATTCAACTCTATTTGGTTCCAAACAAAATTTTCCATATATCTGAAACAAAACCCCTGAACTCCATCTGCTTCATTCTGAGAGAAATGGCTAGAAGACTTCACACACCAAGGGTTCTATTGGCTAGATGTGTCTTCTGGTTCTAGCGATGCATCGAAAGTTTTGTTTTTTCATTGGCGTGAGGATCTTCTATCGACAGGATGAGGTCTCTTGTTCCCGTGATGGTCCGATGGGGATGTCGTCAGTGGAATGGTTCTATTTTTTCATCAGCGTGAGGATCTTCTATCAGTGGGATGAGGTCTCTTATTCTTGCAATGGTCCAATGGGGATGTCGTCAGTGGAATGGATCTATTTGTACGGCATCCCCATTGAACCATCGTGGGAACAGGAGACCTCATCCTGCTGATAGAAGATCCTCACACCGATGAAAAAATAGAACTGTCGTCACATTGTTGGAACTAGAAGACACATCCAACTAATAGACTGATAAGGTGGGGGTAGTAAATTCCATTTTATGTAATGTGGTAAGAGTCATATAGGTAAACACTATGTTAGGCTAGGGAACTCTTCTTGTAGGTTCTAAACAATTTGCCTCTTTATTATAAGACTGTGTTGGCAGTGCCACCTGAATCACAGTTGTTTAGTGAGATTCCAAACCCAGACAATGAGGTACAGTTGTGGAAATCTCGTAGAGAGAAGCTACAAGCTACCATGATGATTTTGCTGAGTGAATTTATATCAGATTCTTGCTTAGCGTGGCTTAAGACATGTGCAAATGATATTATCTCTACAGATAGGCTTGGGGGAAAGTATTTGCTTGATCTTGTGAAAAGTGGAAAGGAACTTGCAGAGAATAAGTCATTGATTAGAGAAACATTAGACAGTCTAGATGCATTTGAAGGGAGCTTGGAGTGGCTAAAAACGTTTTTGGTTAGTCTTGTGAAAAGATTCTGTGGGATGAAATTTTTGAAATCCTTTTTGTTAGTAGGATGAAACAAATAATAGTTGATGGATTTGCAGATTTGTGTGAGAGAGTTAAGGTTGGTAAATGCCTTGAAGCCATAGTTACATCTCTAAAAAGTTACAAAGATGTTGAAACCCATTTGCACAAATTAACTACTAGTGAGGGTTGGCTTGTCAAGAGAGGGGACCTAAAAAGTGTCAATTTACCTGGGTTGAGTTTTAGATTTATGATGACAAATGATGAAGACTTGTTTGGTCACCTTAGTGCTTATTTTGGAACTGTGGTTAGTCAAATAAAAGATACCATAGATGAGTGGTCCAAGAATATTTTGGAAGACCTCCTAAGTTTTCTTCATGCACATAAATATCCTTCAAGGATAAATGATTTAGCACCTTATTTGAAAGAGAAATGCTTCCATTTTATCTCAACATTGATTGTTGAGATTGAAGAACATCTTGCACATCTTTTAGAAGCTCTCTATCAAGAAATGAAAAAATGAGGAGATGCTAGAAAAAATGAACAAGGAGACACTAGAACCAACAGTTATAGTGGAAAGCACACTTTTCTTAGGAAGGCTTTTAGTTGCTCTTAGTTTTCATTCAACTTCCCTTCCACTAGTTCTTGGCTCGTCTCAACTCTGTTTTGTTGAGAACAAAGCTTTAGTTTGACGGAAAGGATCTTCGACTTTCAGATATTCCAGTATTGATTTTTATTACCCTCTTCTAGACAGTTTTGGAAGACAAATACTAATGAGAGGGGCTGGTTTGAAGCCTAAATCATAGGATAAAAATAATAACACCAAATTAATAAACTAAGAAGAACTATGCACAATATTTGTATCAGAGCTGATAGCATGTGGATATTGTGGATAATTGAAGATATTTCAGGCATTCGCACAAGAGATCTAAGGGAGGATGATTCTTTATCCATGTTAACTCCTTTGAAGGCCTATATTCTCATTTGCATTGCATATTTTGTTTGTTGTGGCTTATGGAGTTGGTTTCATTTCCATAATTCATCTAATCACTGATCTCTTCTTGCAATTTTCATGAGATTTCTTCTAGTTCTGATTTAAGTCATCATGGTTATATCTAGATATATCAATAACCGAATGAGAATAAAGCATCTAGAGTAAAGAGCTAAATTTGATTCTTTCAGTCACTTCAAACTCTTTATTGCCCAATAAATGGAAAACACTAACATGTTCCCTTTCAACCCTTCCAATCCATATTAATCATGGAGACGTAATCTATAAGTATGTAGCAAAGTATCAAAGGGGAGCCAAAAATTTAGAGATTTTCATATGGCCTATGAATCAGCTCTTGTTGTTGGCGTCATTTGGGAACTCCTATTTTTGGGAATTCAGTAAGAGTTCTCAAACAAAGTAGGATGACATATACTATAAAACTAAAAATTTAAATGAAATTTGAAGCATGATTTTATTTAATTTTTAACTTGCTTCCTTAAGGAAGCCTCATAAAATTCCCTTTTTTGATTGTTTATCAAACTGCCTGCTGCTTCTTTTCTTTTATTGTTGCAAGTCACAATTATAAGGTTGTATGCTTGCTCCATCTCTTGTAGGGTTTTGTTCCATGATTTCAAGGCTTACCATTTATTATTATAAGATTTGTAGGGTTGGGAAGAAACTGAATTGAAACAAGAGCATGAGGGTGGAGGTCAACTAGAGTTAAGGTTGGTAAATGCTTTGAAGCCACAGTTACATCTCTGACAAGTTACAAAGATGTTGAAACCCATTTGCACAAATTAACTACTATTGAGGGTTGGCTTGTCAAGAGAGGGGACCTAAAAAGTGTCAATTTACCTGGGTTGAGTTTTAGATTTATGATGACAAATGACGAAGACTGGTTTGGTCGCCTTAATGCTTATTTTGGAGTTGAGGTTAGTCAAATAAAAGATACCATAGATGAGGGGTCCAAGAATATTTTGGAAGACCTCCTAAGTTTTCTTCATGCACATAAATATCCTTCAAGGATGAATGATTTAGCACCTTATTTGCAAGAGAAATGCTTCCATTTTATCTCAACATTGATTGTTAAGAACATCTTGCACATCTTTCAGAAGCTCTCTATCAAGAAATGAAAAATGAGGAGATGCTAGAAAAAATGAACAAGGAGACACTAGAACCGACAGTTATAGTGGAAAGGAAACTTTTCTTAGGAAGGATTTTATTTTCTCTCATTTTTCATTCAACTTCCCTTCCACTAGTTCTTGGCTCGTCTTAGCTCTCGTTTGTTGAGAAAAAAGCTTTAGTTTGAGGGAAAGGATCTTCAAATTTTATATACTCCAGTACTGATTTTGATTACCCTCTTCAAGATAGTTCTGGAAGAAAAATACTAATGAGAGGGGTTGGTTTGAAGCCTAGATCATAGGATAAAAATAATAGCACCAAATTGAATAAACTGAGAAGAACTATGCACAATCTTTGTGTAGACACCAAAATATGGTTTTAAGCCTGCAACTTCTATATTCTTCATAATTTGTATTCTTCATGGTCATGATTACATAATATTAATTATTTAATTAATTCATCTTAACATTAATTCTTCTATTAATTAAATAATCTTAATTATTTAATTAATTCACATTTTTCTTTATTCTATCTAATTAATTAAATAAACGCTTTTTATTTAATTATGTTACTAATTAACCTTATCCATCTTGTCAAATTAAATAAATTCTTATTTAATTTATTCTTTATCATATTTCAACTATAATTAAATAAATTCATTATTTATTTAATTATTCATTTAAAATCCCTTCATCATTTAATTAAATAAATCTTATTTATTTAATTATTCTCCAAATATCGAGTCTTGAATTAAATGAATTATTTAATTCATTAATTCTATTTTAACGCATTCCTCTATATTTTAGATAATTATGTGGAGTTATCTAAATATTCACTTTTACTAGACTCAACATTTATTTTAATCGTTCAATTAACTATTGATTTGATGTCTGAGTGGCATTCGAGTAATCTCTTCATCAGATCATGCAATCATCCAGTTCTAACTCATTTGCGTGCACATGCATATTAATTAAATATTATTATTTAATTAATTAAATGTTGTGCGTGTTCGAATGGAGTAGTTATAATCAATCTTCATCTTTGTTATGCAAAGATATTTCTTATGTTTTCGACCAAACTGAAGATTAAATCATTTATTTAATCTTTAATTCTATTTCTAATTGAATCACTCATCATCACTCTAGTTATCAGAATGCATGTCTAATCTCAATCTCAACCATGTTAATCTTTCAATCTTGGCCTGTCGTTCGAATAATCAATTTTCTATAAATTGATTTGTCATTCTTCATTCCAATCTCTCTCGCGAATTCTTATGACTTTTGAGAGCACTTTCTTGAATCTTCGATGTTTTGCTAATCATTATCTTAGGCTATACTTGCACGAATTTACGAGAAATCTGAGGGCAATTATACTACACAAGCAAAATGGAGAAGGGAATCGAGATGAATCATGGAAATATGTTTGAAATTGGTGAGATTGTTCAGTTTTGCTTACGTTTTCTTTCCTATGTTCTTTGTTGCAACAAATGAATTTGCATTTTAGATTTTAGCATTGCATGTTTGCTTCTAATCTTAATCTTGTCTATTGTGCAAGCTTTTATTAGGCGTTACATTTGGTGAACCCGACGTGAAGACACCATCTTCGCGAATCCATAGATCTTTTAATTTTGGTTTTTGCAGATTTTTCGTACGGAATGACGCATCTGAGGCTTCCTAAACCACAATTGACTTATTGAACCACATCTGACAAAGGAAACGCCACATCTGTATGTTCCTGAATTGCAATTGATTTTCTGAGCCGCAACTGAATAAGAAATGACGCATCTGACTGGTAATACCGCGACGCAATTGACTGGTAAAATTTTATTTCTGTTTTCGACAATCTAGAATTTTCAATTGACTTTCATGTTACTGATATCTGATTTTCAGTGTGTGGCCATTTGGAGTTAACAAGCTTTTGTAGGATGATTGACGAAGACAATATTGAAAATTACTAACGAGTTTTTCTGCAAGACGCTTGTTGAAGACCCTAGTTAATTTTGAAATAGATTGTTTGGTAGCTTAGAAAGTCTTTTGTTTGGTTAAAATTAACAAGTGTCTACTGTGTTTGGTGCGAAAGCACAAGTTTGGTCACCCTTACGACTTGGTACATCGAAGTATCCTCTCCCCTTGCGCATCCGTGCGATCCTGGGTGTAAGAGAAATGGTTACTAACTCTAGAACTTGGGCATGTTCTAGTGGGAAAATGTACTCACCCCAGGATGACTCAGACCGGTAGCACCCTGAACCCGAGGGACTTCCAGCCAGTATATAAAAGTGGGTTCTTGGGGAAACCCCAAGAATCACGAGTGTGGTTTCGATGAGATGGATCCAAAAGGGGACTCGCGCCGTATGGATCACACCCCACGAACGGAATGCCCGAATTAAATACCTTTTGTTTTTAGAGACCAACCTATTTGTGGTTGTTGCTTGGTATAGTGCAGGGTACAGTATCATGCCTGAAGATACTCACTATTGATCCCCTTGAGTAGAGATAGCAGTTCTTGGGAGGTCATTGGCCAAAGAATTTAGAATTGGTGTGCTCGAAAGAGGTTAATGAGTCGTGGAGGGGAGCCAATGCCACCAAATTCCTAAGCTATCCGCTCTCGAGAAGGAAAGATGTTCATCACCAATCCGGGGTATAATAGGTGGGCTATACCAAGTATACAAACCCTAGGCCTTTGGCCTCTTAAGATGTGCTTGTCTGTTATCACTTTAAACATTCTTTAAGTCCAAAATCAAAACTGAAAACACTTTTTCTTACGATTGTCTTTGATTGTCAGAATTTGATCACGGAAAACAGAGTCAGTTTAAATTTCATGTCACTGAAAATTCACAGAGAGTCGCAACTGTTCACCAGAAACTCGCATCTGATTTTTAGAGTCGAATCTGTTAATTTTCAAGTTGCATCTGTCATTGTCAGTCGCATCTGTTAAATTTTGAGTCACATCTGTTAATTTTCGAGTCGCATCTATCATTGTCAGTCGCATATGTTAGGATTGGGTCGCATCTATCAGTTTGGCTTGCATTTTCTTTGGAAAGACCGCATGCGTTATATTCTGAGTCGCATCTGTCAGTTAGAGTTGCATCTGGTAAATTTTGAGTCGCATCTGTCAGTTTGGACCGCAACTGTTAAACTTGAACCGCATCTGTTAAATCTTGCGATGCATCTGTCTGATTATCAGAAAACTAGAATTCACGGTCACTATCCAGTCAACACGGTTATACTAGTTTCAATTGTCTTCACACAAATAGTCTTTGAAATAGAAACCTGAAACGATTTGCTCAATTTTGCATACCTTAGGGTCATTTAGTCATTACCATAGTTGTCTTCAGTTAGAGTTTGGCTTCATCTTAGGGTACATATCACCTTGCATTAGACTTCTAGAAAGGTCACTTTTATAAACTTTAGGAGTACTCCACCATCTATACCCTAGAAAAGTAATAGTGTCAACAAAATTTTTCATTGAACCTAGTCATAATATCTTATACTTTGTCCTACAGAGAGTCATCCTAGCTCATCAGTCTAGTTAGGAAACTCAAAATTGTCTTTTGATCCTTGTCCTACATTGGTTCTTTGACTTCACTAAATTGACACCTTGATTATACTTTAGGTAGTTGGTCCCTTCGTCTTAAGGTTTATAGAATTGATCACTTTATGGTCTTGCTTAGACTTTGCATCTTTAGAGTCTAGACTAGTGTCATCCTAGGATATTCCTTATTTTGCATATGAAAATCCCAAAACATAGACTAGAGTCATACTGTTCATAGATATAGTCTTGCATATCCCGCATATTGAGCTTGTCTTACATGGTTGAAACTAGGTCTAAGAGAAGAGAGAGAAAACATGTCGAATCCAAATGATTTCATCAATCCATTTTCTTCAAGACCTCATAAGACTCTATTAGACAAATTCACCACTAGAAACACTCAAGGACATATTGCAGTAGAGGACATAGAGGCTGTCGCACATGACCCTGAGTTTGCCTCTTTTGTAGATGAGTACCTAGCAAATGATTGTCAATGGTTTTTAGGCAAATTGCTAGCTGAAGGTGCTACTTTACCTCCAGGATTTGATATCAGTACCTTACAAACTCAACCTACACAAGGGACAAATACTACGACTGCTAGTAATACTATACCTCAAGTCAGCACGACTATGCCATCTAGCACGTCTACATAGAGTACGACAGTCCATACGTCCCCATTTGGTACATCTAGCATGACATGGGGATTTAATTTCACTACAGGGGCTTCATCGTTCACTCCCTTCGATCTTCTTGTTGGGAATAAAAGGTCTAAAACCTTAGCCTCTACACCTTATGTCGGTGCCACAAGTTCACAGTCAACGACTACACCTAATGCTAGTATCACGAGTGCCATACCACAGTCGATGGCCATACCTAGTGCTCAAGTCACTAGTACTATACCACAAATTACACAAACAGGGGGCATTCCCTCCTTCCAATATGGCAATCAAAATCCATTCACACAGTTTTCAAGTCAGAACTTACTCTCCCAAATTGGTACGCAGAATCCACTTACATCGATTCTGAATCAGAATCCTTTTTCACAGATTGGTAGGAGAATCCGTACACATAGATTCCAAGTCAAAACCAATTTACATCAATTCTGAATCAGAATCCTTTTGTCCAAAGTGGTACTCAGAATCCGTTTACACAGGTCTCAGGTCAACACCAATTTATGTCGATTCCTGACCAGAGCATGTTTACCAACATTTCAAACCCAAATCTACCTCAGATGTCAACATTTAAACGAAACCCATCACAAGGCTTTGGATTTCAGAATATAAACTCGGATTCGCATAATCCTCCTAGCACATCTTTGACCCAAGTTGACGTCTTACAAACACAAATGCAGGCATTGCAAACCCAAATGGATAACATGTCGGTTTCAACTAAGAAATCATTTTCACCAAAGGATATATGCCCCTTCCCTTTTGATAGATCATTGTACATGACCCCTTTCCCTCACGGATATGTCATACCCAATCTTCCAAAGTACAATGGCAAACGAAACCCAATAGAACACATCACGGAATTTTCTACCATATGCATAGATGTTGCTTATGATCCCACGTATCTTATGAGGCTATTTCCACGAAGTCTTGTAGGAATTGCACTAGAATGGTTTTCGGGTCTACATGCCAGCATTAGATCTTGGGGTGAACTGGTTGAGAAATTTGTGGAACAATTCACCTTCAACATAGATCATGAGATAAATATAGCAACCTTGTGTCACACAACGCAAGACGAAGGGGAAACATTCATCACTTTCTTCCAGAGATGGAGGACTATAGCTAGTCGGTGTCCCGTCGAGATACCTGAAAAACAAAAAAGTTACAATGTTTCAAGAAAACCTTCATGCAAAACTCAGGAGTAACCTAAGGGTACACTGTTGTACATCTTTCTCAGAACTAGTGGAAAAAGGGGTGATAATAGAGAAGGACCTCATTGAAAAGGGTGAACTCAAGGCATCAACGTCTAATAGGAACCCAATCGTACAAAACACCCCCACTGACAGAAATAGATTTTGGTCTCGCAACAAAAATGTCACCAATGATGGGGTGGTTGATGCTAAAATGCTACAGGCGGGACCCCTCCTCACGTTACAAGGACCTCATACTTTTTCGAACATGCTTAATGTTGTCAATCAACCTCCTAGCATGGTCCAAAATACTCAACGTCCACAATCGAGAAGATTTTAGAAATGTGAGTTCACTCCCTTAGGGGAACCCATTGAGTCAATGTTCAAACAATTGCTACAACATAACCTCATACAGCTGCAGGAACCAAGACAATACGATCCAAGACAGTTTAAACCAGCTTGGTGGGATGACAATGCCTTTTGTGACTATCATAGTACTAAGGGGCATAACTTACAAAACTGTTGACAACTGAAGAATATCATATAGGATCTTGTCGAAAGGAGAATTATTGAAGTTAGTGGGCAAAAACAAAAGACATCGAACACTAATCATCAAGTCTTTTCAGACCCACTACATGACCATGGGAAAGGAACGGTCCCCAGTTCGAGTACTAAGACCAATATGTCAGCCAATTATGCAAGTATCAAACATGATTATGATAGTGGCAAAATCATTCATTGCCTTCGCGCCGCTGATGAAACCATCAATACCATTACTATCAATGCTAATCCTGAATGTGCGGTCAATACTCGTTGTACTAAGTTCACTATCCAAGGCCCTCCATCATAGCAAACGCCCCAACCTTCCAAGCTACAATATAACCTACTTGACCAATTGGGGAAGACCCCAGCCCAAATTTCAATCTTGGAATTGTTGCGTATTTCTCCTGAGCATCGATCTATCCTTGATAAAGCTTTACAGAATACCACGGTCCCTAATGATCTAGATGTCAATCGTTTCCAAGAAATGGTGGGCTACTTGACCAATAATCACCATGCCACATTTTCTGAACAAGACTATGCCACTGAAAATATGAACCATAATGACCCTTTACACCTGGAAGTCCTCGTTGATGACACCAAGGTTAGACGAGTTTTGGTAGACGAAGGAGCAGGGTTAAATCTATGCACTTTAAAAGTGATTAAGGCATTAGGTATCTCAGAAACATGTGTAGACACAACCAAAAGTATTGTCATAAAAGCTTATGATGATGAGGAACACTTCCTCATCATCAAAGGGGGTGGTAACACTTCCTATCAGAATTGTTCTTGCGGTGATGGAGACAAAGTTCCAGGCATTAGGTTATAAATCAAAGGGGGTGGTAACACTTCCTATCAGAATTGGTCCTACGGTGATGGAGACAAAGTTCCAGGTCTTGGATCTCACCCTTCCTTATAACCTCTGCTCGGTAGACCATGGATTCATGCCATGAAGGCAGTCCCTTCCATGTATCATTAGTGTCTTAAATTCCCTTACAATGGCATCGAAATAACTATAGATGGTGATCCAGATCCTTTCTAGTATTGCACCAATCTAAAGGAGATCCCCCAATGCCAAGTGCCAGTGAACCAAGCAGCCTCATCATCCAATTCATCTTCCTATGTTGATCCATCCACACTCACTCGAGCAACTACTTCACCCTCACTCCCTACCACTCCTAGGGTTGAGATCCAAGACAAGGGTTGTGGAGAATATTACATGAAGAATTCTTATTGTGTTATCCATTTGGTTCCTCCTAAGTCATATGGTTTACCTCTTACAGGTAGGGTACAGTCTATGATCACTATACATGTTCCTCCCACAACAACTTTCACCAAATGGGGTGAATTAAGAAAAGAGGTTATAGATGTAGAAGATGTCACTTCCTGGCTATATAAGGAAGATAATCAGGAACCCCTTTTACTTGCTCATATCCCTACAAGTCTATATGGAAAGGGTTTTAGAATCATGCAAAGCAAAGGATATGATGGACAAAGTGGTTTAGGCTTAAACCAAGATGGCAGAATTGAACCAATATTTGTTTCTCAGTGGCCAAAAGGAGTAGGGCTAGGGTTTCAACCGATTCAGATTGGCGTTCCTAGTAGTCCATTACCCTTACTTGAGGAAGTACATGCTTCAGAAGATATTAAGACATCTCACGAACCAGTACACCAACATCATTGTGACTCCCCCGATTCTAATGATTATGAGTGGGAATCGTTATCCTCTACTTCTTCCATGCACCTTGACAAATTATTTGGAGAACTTGACTTGATGTTAAGTTCCTCACCAAATCCCTTGAATTCTTGTCCACCAAAGAAAATGACAAAAGAGGAATGGTTTAAACACTACTATTGGGAATCACTTGATCCTACCTCTTGGCAACTTGAGCCACCTGTTTCCAATAGTCAAACCTTGGCATTAGGCCCACCTATTCATCCACCTAGACCCAAACCTAAGAGTAAAAAGGACCTGGTACAAGACTTTTGTAACCACATGAATAATTCAATCTTTACCTTGACCCCTTTAGACTTTGATAACTTTGACAATGACATGCCCTTAGTTTATCCCCAACTCATTGATTGGGATCAACAAGATGCACCCGTCTTAGACACTTTTGAGAATGACGAAGCAATTGCTGAGTTCCTGGGATTACGAGAAGGCATACCTAACGAGGATCATAAGGCTAGTTTTACCATTGACTTGGACAACAAAGCATATTTTGGGGAATCTTTTCAACCCTCTAGTCACAAAAATGAGAAAAAGAAGAAACAAGATAAAAAGGATGAGTCTCTAGGTGAAAACCGAAAGGCACCTTTAGACAATGAAAAAGTAAAAAGAAAGGACGCATCCGAAGGTGAAAACCTCTCTGAGGCACCTAAGGATGGAGGTTTGAACATTCTTTCCATTGCACAGGAAAAGTCACCCATGCTCGTTGAAGAATCCGTAGAGGTCAACATAGGCACAAAAGAGAATCCTCGACTGGTTTATTTGGCAGCGTCATTGACAACAGAAGAGAAATCAGAGTTCCACCACTTCTTTGAACAGAGACAGATAAATTTTGCTTGGTCATATGCTGACATGCCTGGGTTAGATCCTGAACTTTTTCTACATCATTTTCCCTTACAACCAGGTGCCAAACCAGTGAAACAAAAGCTGAGAAAAATGCACCCATAGATTGCTTTGTTAGTTAAGGCAGAACTCAAGAAACTCTTAGACGTTGGTTTCATCAGATCTATCAACTATGCAGATTGGATTTCCAATCTTGTACCAGTCACTAAACCAACTGGGGGCATCCGTATCTGCACTGATTTTAGAGATATCAACAAAGCTTGTCCTAAGGATGACTTCCCTTTTCCTAACATAGACATGATAGTTGACATGATAGCAGGATATGAGATGTTGTCCCTTATGGACGAATTCTTAGGATATAACCAGATCAGAATTGCTACTGAAGACCAACCTAAGATAGCTTTCACTTGTCCTTGGGGAACATATTGCTGGAATGTTATGCCCTTCGGACTCAAGAATGCAGGAGCAACCTATCAGTGTGCCATGACTACTATCTTTCATGACCTAGTGCACACTCTTATGGAGGATTATGTCGATGACCTTACTGCAAAATCTAAGACAAGGGTAGAACACCTACAGGTTTTAGACAAGATATTTCAGAGGCTAGAGAAGTATAATGTGAGACTCAATCCAAAGAAATGTGTGTTTGGAGTCAAGTCAGGAAAGTTGTTAGGTTATATCATCTCTAGACGAGGCATTGAAGTGGATCCTACTAAGGTGAAAGAAATCATGGACATGCCACCACCCACCAATCTCAGTCAACTAAGGAGATTATAGGGAAGGTTGCAATCTATCAGATGATTTATCGTATAGTTAGCAGACAAGACACATCCTTTTCAACATCTACTTAAGAAAGGAGTACCCTTTACATGGACAGCTAGATGTGAAGAGGCTTTTCAACTAATTAAAGAATATTTACTTACACCACCTGTCTTAATGCCACCTGTTGAAGGAAGACCGTTGATTCTTTATATTACAGCAACCCATTCATCACTTGGAGCATTGCTTGCATAGAATGACAATGAAGGTCATGAAAGGGAAGTTTATTATATCAGTCGGACCTTGGTCGGTTATGAGCTCAACTACAGTAACATTGAACGTGCCTGTCTTGCAGTAGTATTTTCTACCCAAAAACTGAGGCACTACATGCTAAACCATCAAACAATGTTGATTGCTAAAATAGATCCTCTGAAATATCTTCTCAGCAAGGCAGCATTAACAAGGCGACTGGCCAAATGGGTTATGATACTTAGTGAGTAGGATATCCAGTATGTAGAAAGAAAGGCTATTAAAGGATAGGTCATTGCTGATCATTTAGTTGATGCACCCATACAGGAAGATCATCCCTTAGTTGCAAACTTTCTTGATGAGTTCATATTCACATTTGACACAAACATAACATGGAAGCTGTATTTTGATGGCTCACATACAAATCATGGTTCAGGGGCTGGTATCCTATTTATCACACTATAGGGTGATTCCATCCCTAAGTCATTTAGGATTGCATTCCCATGCACTAATAACATAGCAGAGTATGAAGCTCTAGTGACAGGGTTATGCATGGCAGTCAAATGGAAAATTAAGATTTTACAAGTATATGGGGATTCTCAACTAGTAATCAGACAGGTAAATGACGATTATGAGACTAAGGATGAGAAGCTTGCTCCATACAAGTGCATGGCTGATAGCTTTAAAGAGTACTTTGACAAAGTCAAATTTCATCAAGTACCTCGTGTTTTAAATAGGGCAGCTGATGCTATGGCTACAATTGCATCACTTCTTGACATTCCTAACAATGTGCCTAAGTTTGAGTTCTTGGTAGAACAAATTTTGGTCCCAGCCTATGATATCCCAGATTCTGAAATGGTGTGTGATATTGTTGGTCCTGATTCCCCATGGTACAAAGAAATCTATGACTATCTTCATGCCGAAGTCATACCCACTGGCCTATCAAATAACCAACGTAGGACATTCCTCCGCAAGTCAGCCAAATACACCATCGTCGGAGACACCCTATATAGACGCACCTTAGATAACACCCTATTGAGATGCCTTGATTCTATTGAAGCACAAGCAACCTTGCGTGGGGTGCATGAGGGTATATGTGGTTCCCATTCTAGCGGTCCTACCTTAGCCAAAAAGATTATGAGACTGGGTTATTACTGGCCTACTATGGAAAAAGACTCATATGTCTTTGTAACAAAATGCCGCCAATTCCAAGTTCATGGAGACTTGATACATGCTCCAGCACAGGAGCTCCGTCCTATCACGTCACCATGGCCCTTCGCCCAATGGGGACTCGACCTCATAGGTAAGATCCACCCTACATCATCTAATGGACACAAGTTCATTATTACTGCCACTGAGTACTTTACGAAGTGGATTGAAGCCATTCCTATGACATACATTACCGGCACACATATTTCTAGATTTATCCTGAACTACATCATATGTCGATATGGTGTCCCTCAATCCATTATCACTGATGATGGCCGCCCATTTAAGAACCAAGAATTTCTTCATCTGTGCGAAGAATTTCATATCCAACATCACTTCTCTACTCCATACTACCCACAAGGTAACGGCCAAGCAGAGGCATCTAAGAAGACCATCCTTAGAATCCTCAAGAAGATTTTCAATGATGCTAGTCGTGACTGGCATTTACAGCTTAACCCTGCCTTATAGGATTATCGTACCAGTATCCGTACTCCCACTGGTGCTACCCCATATTCACTTGTATTTGGTTCTGAAACTATTATGCCTATTGAGGCCGGGATTCCTTCCTTAAGGGTATCCCTAAAAGGCCACATTGATGATGAAGAGTACCGAGTGTCGCGACTCCATGAGCTAGAATTATTGGATGAGCAAAGACAGAAGGCATTAGACCATCTCCAAGCATATCAGAATCGCCTTTGTCATAGCTATAACAGGAAAGTTTTGAACAGAAACTTTGACATTGGTGACCTAGTTTTAATGGAGAACCCAAAGAATCAAGCAGAAAGAGAAAAACTAGGAAAGTTTGAACCTAACTGGTTAGGACCTTATGTTGTTACAGAAGCTTTTGGATCAGGAGCATACCAACTCTCTAATCTTGAAGGGGAACCATTGTCCTCACCAATTAATAGCATGCATCTGAAGAAGTTCTACGCATAGCTTCTGGGAGCCTTTGTCTTAATTAGCAAAAAAAAAAAAATCATAAAATCATAAAAATCGTTATCAAGGTGAAAACCTGGCAAATAGGCGTCTTGGTAACACCAAAAAAATTAGATAATTTGGAAAATAGTAAAGACAAATCATTCTTCCAATAGTGAAAACCACTTCGGTGGCACTTTGGATAAGTACCATGGTGAAAACCTGGAAAATAGGCGCCATGTGTAGCTTAACGCTACTCCTTTGTCTACTATTATTCTGTACATAGTCTTTATCCTTGTCTATAATCCACTATCATGTATATAGTACTTATTCATATCCCTTATCCTTCTTGTCCACCGCTTGTATATACCATTCATAATAAGTGGTAGTCTTCCCCATAACTTGGAACGATTGACATCGAGAGCATTTCATATCCCCTATTTTACCCTATCCATAGTCAATTGGTCTTATACTCGACTGGGGGCAAACACTTGACATGTGTCATATTGGTTCTTACATTGGTTGTGTTGAAGACGTAAAACCATGGAAAATCCACAAAAAAATTGCAAAATGACCTAAGAAAACACAAAAACATCAGAAAACTTCAAAAAGGACAAAAAAATCAAAACATTTCAAAAATCCAAAAACAGAGTCAGAGTTAGTCACACTTGTCAGTCTTTGTTGTTTGTCAAACTACGTTGCCTCTGTGACTGGACGTAGGCAAGGCCATCTGTTGATGTGCCCCCGAGGCATTAGGCCAGTTCATTTAGGTTTGTCTGTGTAAATTCATGATTTAATCCATATGTCTATATGACAAGGTCATTGGTCGTGTCGAACTATGAGGTCTCTGTGTGTATAACGTAGGCAAGGCCATCAATCGATGAGCCCCCGAGGCTGCACTAGGTCAGTCCATTAGGGTTCGTTGCATTCACTTTCACATACGTCTTCTATTTGTAGTCAGTCTTGTCGGTCAAGTCAAGTCGAACTACGAGGTCTCTGCGTGTACAACGTAGGCAAGGCCATCAATCGATGGGCCCCCGAGGCCGCACTAGGTCAGTCCATTAGGGTTCGTCGCATTCACTTTTACACACGTCTTCTATTTGTAGTCAGTCTTTTCGGTCAAGTCAAGTCAAACTATGAGGTCTCTGCGTGTACAACGTAGGCAAGGCCATCAATCGATGGGCCCCCGAGGCCGCACTAGGTCAGTCCTTTAGGGTTTGTCGTCACATGTAGTTATTTGTCCACGCATCGTCTCAAGTCATGCATTACTCTGGTGAACAAGTCAGTAATGTCTCTAAGTCAAATCAAACAACTTGTCAAACAAAACAATCAAAACAAATCAACTACAATCTGCTAACAGGATGTGCCCTTCTTGGAAACAGACGTTATCAAAATAGTCAACCTATGTCTTATTCAGGATGAGTCCTTCCTACATAATCGACAAGGTAAAACAATCAAATATAGCCTTACACAGGTTATCACATCAACAGCATCTGACTCAATGTCTTATACGATACATGTCTTTCTGAAACCAGGCTTTGTCATGCCTTATATAGATAGTCATAACATCGAAACCAGACTCACAGTCTTATCCGGTATGTGTATCTCCTGAAACCAGGCTCTATCAATCAATCCTTTTATCAATCAAACGAATCAAACAAACAAGATCACGTTTTGGAAAATATTTTATTGGCTTATTGACTTTATGGCTTATTTATCTTATCATTTATCTTGAATTGATGACTAGGATTCATGTTACTAGCTTCCTCAAGGATGCCCATGAAGGATCTAGAGAAGCAACGATGTATCAGAATTCTATTTTCTTTGACTGTTGTCTGTCGACTATCTTTTAATTTTGATTTTGAGTCATGATTACTAGTTTCCTAAAGGATGTCCCATGAAGGATTTAGAGGAGCAATGATGTCTCATGACCCGTCTTTAACTTTGTTTGTTGTATGTGGTTTGTCCTGACAAAAAGACTGGGGCAACTTGTGTCCTTAGTATGAGTTAATGACAATCCTTGTCTGCGACTGTCTGTTATCAGCAAGTGGATGGCCTTGCACACCTTTATCTATGTCATATCATGGTGTTTTTCTCCATTTGTATTAGTCCCGCCCAATGATGATAAAGTGCAATACCTTTTGTGATACGGAAAAATATCAAAGATTCCTAATACTAACATTTATCTTCTCTCCTTCATTCTTTGATGATCTTTCTTTCCACACTAACAGTTCTTCTTTCTTGCATTATGATGGAGTCCTGTGACACAAAAAATTATATATCATCCTGCATCAACATACATGTTAGAAACATTCATACATATAGGCATAGGTTTTATCTAGATCATCATGGCATAATAGATAATCATCAACAACCATACAATTGATAAGCATATTATAAGCATTCCATGTACGAAGCAACTGTAAATACATGCATCACATTTCATTTGTATAACATACATGTAGTATCCATCATACATATTCACATCATATTGCATCCCATAATCATAAATTGCATACATCATATAGAATCAACATTATTTCATTAGTTGCATAAACACCATAAAAAAAAACATATACTCATCCATCACATAGGCATATCATATAAACATCACATGTATGAATAAATATTGCATAATCAATACATAAACATGCATATCATGAGAATCACCACCAAAATCATATATATATATATATATATATATATATATATATATATATATATATATATATATATATATATATATATATCGCTCAAATGTGTCACATCACAATGTCATAATGTAACAATAATGCATGGATGCCCACAGGCTATAGGATCAAAATACAGTGTCTCAATAAACGGTACCCCTATCTTGAGCTACCACTGCCATCATGCCGGGAGTGTGTGGGGGAATGATGATGTGAACCCGCGGATCTCTGCGCTGAAGGAGGTCTGTCATATGGCCTTGCTCTATGTGGTTGATCTACTCCCTCTGTACTCACTGTCCGTGTGTGGGTCCTGGTCTGGGACCTGCTACTATGTGCCGCTGAAAAATTAGGAGTCCGTCTCTCAAGGGGAACCTCGGCCTCATATAGGTCCCGGTAGTATCTCTCCCTCTCCCCGGCTCTGATAAACTCTCTGGGGAACGTAGCTGATGGTCCTATACATAATGCCCTGAGCTCTATGAACCTCTGCTTAGTCTCCTGCCGCCGGGCTATGGCCTGATCCCTGTCCATCAAGGCTCTGTCCCTCTCCATCTGATAGGCATCCCTCTTGGCCATCAATACTCTCATCTACTCCTCCAAGGAGGCAACCTAGGCTCGCAATATATCTGTGTCGGGCTCCTCTGCCTCTGTCTCATCCTGTCGGGCCCTGTCTCTCCCATCCTCCTCCTCGTCCAACTCCTCTAGGATCTGATCTCGAATCTCCCTCTCATGATCATCCTCCTCCTCATCATCCTCCTGGTAGGCACCTAACAGCCCCAGAGCATCAATCTCTGCCTCCTCTTTTCCTACCTCCTCGACACCTACCTCCCCCTCTGCCGGGATCTCTGGGATATCTGGTATGACTACCTCCACTGGCTATTCCTCCTCACCACCTCTGGCCACATCTAACATAGCCACATCCTCCTCTCCTCCTCCCTCCTCCCGAATCGGTGACAAGGTTGGTCCTCATCCCCGCCGACCACGCCTCCCTCTCCTGCCTCCACGTCATCCACCTCTGCCATCATCCCCTCCATCACCATGGCCTCCTCTATCTCCTCGGCCTCTCCCTCTGCCTCGTCTGCCTCTAGGACCTATCCCATGCCGCTCTACCGGTGTTGGCTGATCTGGGTCTGTCAAGGGGATCGGCCTGTGTCCTTCCCACCATTGATCATACTTGGGCGTGGTCCCTAGGTCTGCTGGTCCATCCCTCCATCCCCATGGAAGTGCCTGTAGACCATCAATCTTTGCCTCTATCATGGCCACTGGAATCTCTGGCCCCCATAGCGGGACCTCTCGTGAGGACCTGGCAAACTCTTCTCTCCCTCGAGGTACATCTTGTACCTCTCCAAACTATCTCAAAACCTGGTCTGGCAACTGTCGCTCTATAATATGTACATGAGACACTGTCCGTCCCACCAAGTACTGTGCCTGTCGACAAAATGGCAAGTGCTCGTCCTCATCTGACCACACTTCGCAGCCTAGGTATGGTCTCCGTGTGAACTCCTGCATTGTATCTATAGCATGTCTGAAGTAGCCTGTGTCTCCAATATGATGCTGTGTAGTCGCCCCCGCATAATGGAAGGCATATGGAGCTCCATGAGCTAGGTCTACTATAACGGATGGTCTGAAAATAGCTATATGCTCCCACACCCATATCATCAGGAGCGTGGTACCACAGCTCATCGACTGTGCCTCTCTATAGGCAATGTCATGTAGGTGGAAGTACAACATCCCAAGTAAACAGGAACCCTAGGCATATACAACTCACCGCTCGAGCATGCCCACTAACATCTCCCCCCACCCCACAGGAAACCCATGACCTCGACAGTTCGACAGTACTATCCGCTTATCAATGTCGCTACTAGACAGTCCAATTGTCTATATCTCTGGGCCAACACCCACCACCTAATCTCATAGTCATCAACCCCTAGTTGTCTAATGTCGGCATGGGGGTAATATCTGCACATCTCAGCGATCCCCCTCTGAGTATCATAGACCACCCGTGTGCCTCTAATCGGTAGTCTGAGTATCCTATACACATCCTCTAATGTCACTGTCGCCTCTCTAGTCGGTAGGTGGAAGGATGATGTCTCTGAGTGCCACATCTCACATAACGTTGTCAGTAGCCCCCGATTTTCCCGAATCTGGGGCATATCGGTCACATGAAACAAACCCAAATGCCATAGAGTTCATCGCTCGGGTGGCCGCAAGCTGTCTCTGAATCGGAAGGTGGTGGGTCTAGACTCTCGGGTATAAATCGTGTCCAACACAACCTGCAATGGCATTATACATGCCTCATGTTAGCCTTAATTATCTATTCTAGTGCAATATGACTATACTACATGAAATGCAAATGCGTCAATTTTTTTGCACATGCGTCATTCTTTTTCATATGCGTCGCTTTTCAGTGCATGCGGCTCATAAATTTCATATGTGTCATTACATTACAAATGCGGGCCATAAAATGCAAATGCGTCTCATAAAATCACATGCGTCACACAAAAGTCAAATGCATTGCAAAATAAAATATGCGGTGCAGAAAATTCACATGCGTTTCTAAATTCACACATGCGGCTATTCTAATGCAAATGCGATTCAAAAAATCAAATGCGTTGCAGAAATCAACAAATGCGGTTAACCGCATAAAACCTATCCTAACCGACTAGCGTTAAATTACAAATGCGGTTTTTTGCATACACATGCATCATTCGCACATGCATATGCGGTGCCTAACTAAAGTGACGCATATGCAAAATCTACCATAAATGCATTAAAATGCGCGAAAATGAAAAATTTTAAAAGGAAAGTTTTAGGTCCATACCGGGGGGTCCGCGCCGGCTAGTCTCTAGAATGTCTGAATCCTGTATGCGTGATGGTGAGTGGCTAGAACTGGAGACATCCTCGCTAGAAAGTTAGAGCAAATTTTCAAATTTCTAAGCTAGGTGGGTGCAAATGAATAGTTTTTCAACCCTATTCCAATATATACCTAGGGCTTAGGTGGCATTACTGTCCTACTGGCCTTGTAAACTGCCATTTTTCATCATCCTGTACCCGTCTCTCCCATTTCCGAACTCCATTCCGTCAACTCCACTGCATTTCTGCCTATCCTATGGACTAATCGGGAGCATTTCCAAATTTCTCTGCACCTTTTGAAAATTTGTCAATTTTCCCGAGGGGGCATACCTTCATGTGTTCTAATCTGGGGCATTACTGGGGCATATTTTTTATCGATTTTCTTTGACACAACGCCGAAATGATATTGTATCAAAGAGGGGCAAATGTAGACACCAAAATCTGGTTTTAAGCCTGCGACTTCTATATTCTTCGTAATTTGTATTCTTCATGGTCATGATTAAATAATATTAATTATTTAATTAATTCATCTTAACATTAATTCTTCTATTAATTAAATAATCTTAATTATTTAATTAATTCACATTTTTCTTTATTCTATCTAATTAATTAAATAAACGCTTTTTATTTAATTATGTTACTAATTAACCTTATCCATCTTGTCAAATTAAATAAATTCTTATTTAATTTATTCTTTATCATATTTCAACTATAATTAAATAAATTCATAATTTATTTAATTATTCATTTAAAATCCCTTCATCATTTAATTGGAGTTATCTAAATATTCACTTTTACTTGACTCAACATTTATTTTAATCGTTCAGTTAACTATTGATTTGATGTCTGAGTGGCATTCTCGAGTAATCTCTTCGTCAGATCATGCAATCGTCCAGTTCTAACTCATTTGCGTGCACATGCATATTAATTAAATATTATTATTTAATTAATTAAATGTTGTGCGTGCGTTCGAACGGAGAGTCGTTATAATCAATCTTCATCTTTGTCATGCAAAGATATTTCTGATGTTTTCAAATGCCAAACTGAAGATTAAATCATTTATTTAATCTTTAATTCTATTTCTAATTCGAAACACTCATGTCATCATTGTCAGTTATCAGAATGCATGTCTAATCTGTCGATCTCAACCGTCCGTTAATCTTTCAATCTTGACCTATCGTTCGAATAATCAATTTTCTATAAATTGATTTGTCATTCTTCATTCCAATCTCTCTCGCAAATTCTTATGACTTTTGAGAGCACTTTTGTCTTGAATCTTCGATATTTTGCTAATCATTATCTTAGGCTATACTTGCACGAACTTACGAGAAATCTGAGGGCAATTATACTACACAAGCAAAATGGAGAAGGGCAATCGAGATGAATCATGGAAATACGTTTGAAATTGGTGAGATTGTTCTAGTTTTGCTTACGTTTTATCTTTCCTATGTTCTTTGTTGCTTAACGAATGAATTTGCATTTTAGATTTTAGCATTGCATGTTTGCTTCTAATCTTAATCTTGTCTATTGTGCAAGCTTTTATTTGGCGTTACACTTTGTATCAAATCTCATAGCATGTGGATATTGTGGATAACTAAAGAGCTTTCAGGCATTCTCACAAGAGATCTAAGGGAGGATGATTCTTTATCCATGACAACTCCTTTGAAGGCATGTATTCTCATTTGCATTCAATATTTTGTTTGTTGTGTCTTATGGAGTTGGTTTCATTTCCATGACTCATTTAATCACTAATCTCTTGTAGTTTTCATGAAATTTCTTCTAGTTCTGATTTAAGTCATCATGGTTTATATTTGGATATATTAATAACCAAATGAGAATAAAGCATCTAGAGTAAAGAGCTACATTTGATTCTTTTAGTCACTTCAAACTCTTTATTGCCCAATAAATGGAAAATACTAGCATGTACCTTTTCAACCCTTCCAGTCCATATTAATCATGGAGATGTAATCTGTACGTATCCAGAAAAGTATCAAAGGGGAGCCAAAAAGTTAGAGATTTTCATAGGGCTTATGAATCAGCTCTTGTTGTTGGCATCATTTTGGAACTCCTATTTTTGGGAATTCAGTAAGAGTTCTCAAACAAAGTAGGATGACATCTATTGTACAACTAAACTACTATTCCACTGCATTGTAAACGATAAACCCCTACCATCCCTTCACTCCTTTCATTGTACTCTACATGGTTGATATAAGAAGAGCCACTTTTCACTTTATTATTGTTCATCCTTTTTCTTTGCGTGCTACTCTATTTTTTACACTCAACTTCAAAAGTGATTTGCATGCCCCCTCAGAAAGTGGAAGCTAATTTTAAGAGTTCAAATTTTGAAATTTGTAAAGACAACTCAATCTACATGTCCCTTAATATCATTTTTATAGATAAAAGTAAGTTCTCATGTGAACTATGCAATTTTATAGTGGAAACTTTGAAAAGAAATATCACTTTTAACATCTCATAATGGAAAAGAAAAGAATAAACAAACCTCAATTCCAAGTTCTCTATATAAATCCTTAACTTCTGCAACACAAGATGGATCTGCTTTTCCATAATTAGCCTAAAAAAGAAGATAATCACTCTTAGTCAACAATAAGCTAGTAAAATTATTAAAAAGAATGGATCATATGGATCATATGGCCTGACCGCATATAGATTTGAAAAGTAAAATTAACTGAAACCATGGAAAGTACTTACCACAAGATTCTACACAAATCGTGTCCAATGTAGAAAAATGCACAGAGGTTGCAATCCAAAATTAGGCATGCTTTACTTCTCCATTTTGGAAAGCTACCTTGAAAATAAGGTTTTGACTCACTGCTCCATTTTGGTGGGCTACAGGTTTCGACTCACTGCTCCATTTTGGCGGGCTACATTGAAAATAAGGTCTTCACGGAGGTTTTAGAGTATGTTTAATAAAATGAAAATTATGCTTATTAAAAAAAAATTGGTCCTTTTTCCTCTTAGATTATTTGGTTGCTTATTAATATTTTAGGTTTTTTCTCTTCCTTTTGCTTATTTTTTAATTTTTCAAGGTTTTTGGGTTTTAGTTTTTTAGGTTTTCTTATGGTTTTCATTATTTTTTGTAATTTGGTGGTTTTTCATCAATTTAGAAGAAACTTTGGTGTTCATATGATGACACCACAAACCAAAATATTTATTCCACAAAAAATATTTATTAGTAATTTTATTTGTAATATTTTATTATTAATTATGGTGGGCTACAATTGAAAATAAGGTCTTGACGAAGGTTTTAGAATATGTTTATTAAAATGAAAATTATGGCCAAGATTTTAATAATGAGCACATTTATTTAGTTATTTGTTTAGTCATTTATTTAGTCATTTTTATGTCTAATATTAGTCATTTATTTAGTCATTTTTATTTGTTTGATATTAGTCATTTATTTAGTCATTTAGTTGTGATTTTACCCGATGACCAAATTAGTCATTTATTTTCCAAATACTACTAGTGTTAGTCATGTGACTAAAAATTTTAGTCACGTAGTCATTTATTTGCCAAATTCTACTAGTGTAATGGAGGAAGATGTTACTATTGATAAGGGTGGGGATAAGAATAATTTTTTGATTAATGAGGTGAATATGGATGAGCCTAGGGATAGAACGAGAAACAAGACCAAGGCTTGGGATAGGGCTCCTGGAAAAGAACTGTCTGATGTCTTAGATGAAGGTCAGAAGGTTGCGGTGAGCGATGTGGAGGCTGCTAATATCCTAAAGAATATGTAGTGTTGTTGTTTAGGGTCCTCCTTTTTGGTTGATGTTTTGTTGTTGGTTCATTGCATTTGGGCTAATATCTACTTTATGTAGTTTTCTTTAGTTTCAACTGCTCACTTTTGTAAAGGGTTTTGAGCCCCTTCAAAACCTATTTTTTACCTCTAATCAAAAACATATCCCTTGTTGATTCAAGCTCAAGAGTAAGTTCATAAACATGTCTCTCCTTTTCTTGGAAAGCACCGATGGTCTTCTTTACATTTCAAAGGAATAATATTGATCTTTGGTCAAGTGAATGTATGTTGATTTCAATGTCTCCAAAGAATCTTTAACAAGTTGCAACTTAGGGAGAGTTACTTCATCCTTACCCCCTTTTTGTTTCTCATCAATTTGATCCTTCCAATAGAGTTCTTCTATCAAACTGTGTGTTTGGTCAAATCTAGATAGAGCTTGCATTTCATCTTCAATGGATATCCTGAATTGATCTTTCCATCCATAAGTATGCAAAGGTGGTGTATGGCTAATAGGTTGTAAGTAAAAATCAAAACTTTGTTTCTTATCATTGATGCCCTCATAGCTACTCCAAGATTCTTTCCTTTCACCACCAACAACTTGAAGATTCTCAATATCATAAATAGGATCAGAATCTACAATTTCTTCGATCCTTTGCTTAAAATCAGAGTTCCAATTCTTGTTTCCAATGATTCTTTGGTTGTCCCTAGTCTCACACCCTACACCATCCATGTGATGAAATTTCCCAACACCTAGATGATGATCAACTCCGTGCACTAATAAGTTTGATTTCTGCTCAAGAACACCATCAAACTATTCAATATCAAGAGCCTTATAGACTTCTAAATCTGCTTCCACCTCACTGTCACTTTGATCAAACAAGAAGGCATCCCCAAAATCGATCAATGAATCATTGGTTTTTGTTGTTATGAAATCTTCAGTAGCAACATGCTCTTCCTTAGGGGCAACAACCATCTCAAGGGGGTCATCATAGGAATTTTCCAAGCAAGCCTCTTCATCAAAGACACCTTCTCCTCCAATGGCCACCTCATAGCTTGCAATGAAATATAAATTTTGAACATCATTAGGATCAAAAGGAAATTCATCCCACACAAGTTCTTTGTCATCTTTAGGTGCCATCACACCTGGATCCTAAGTGCCAAGGGGATGATTGTTCTGATCAAGTGGAAAGTGCTCTTCGTACCCCTCTTGGAGTGTTGACTCTTGGAATGAGTCGCTATGATCAAAAACCATGGTAGCCCCCAACTCACAATCAAGATTACTATCATTGGTATGATGATAATACTCTCTAGTAGGTGTTGTCTTGAAATTTTTAGTAGCACCAAACTCAACATTAGTGGCAGCAACCTTCCCAAAGAAATCATTCTGTAGCAGTTCCATACAAGCTCCTCCAATGGAAAACTCATAACTTACTTTATGTTCTGAGTTTTGAACAACCTATGAATTATCACAAACATCATCACTATGGAAATGGTCATCAGATGGTTCAATGGCACCACCAATGTTTCCCTCAACCTGTTCCTCATTAGTGAACTCATCTATCTCAAAACCATCATTGAATGAACCTAAATTAGGATGCAAGACTGTTGTTTTGTTCTTTTCACCAAACCAATCTTCATTGTCTCCAATCACATGCAATTCTAAGAGAGTATTTTGGGGCTCTTCCACACACTCTTCAAATGTTAAAGTATCCTCTTCAAACCCATGGTCATTTCAATGTGTCATTTGCACTTTTCCATCCCGATTTTTAGATCTAGCAACAATCCTTGAGAATTCCCCTTTTATGTCAGGATCCCTCATTAATGTGGTTAGTTCTTGTATCAACTCAGGTAGAGACAACTCTGTAGTCATCTCCCTCTGTATCTATCTCTATTCTCTTGCACTCATAAAATGAATAGTGTTGTTTTCAAATGATCACATAGGATGGTAGGAAGGATTTGGCTCTGATACCACTATAATGTACACCCTATAATATTTTTTTTGAAACCCCTATTTGTTGGTTGCTTGTTCAATAATGTGTTTGTGTTTGGTTTTCAATGCATTTTTTAGATGAACATAACACAAAGAGGTTATTGCAATGAATAGGAAATACAATAAACTAAACCCTTCCAAAATAGAGTGAAACAAACATCATGAATATTGATTTTCTATTTCATATCAGAATATTACAAAGTAAAATCAGAACTTGGTATGATTTGTTACAACAACAAGGAGACTCCAGAATGAGCACCAAACTTCTCCAAGATTTAGTCTTCAAAATACCTCTGATTTTAAATGCCTAGGCCTCTCTTTGAAACCCCCAAAGTACAACAACCAATGCCAAATAGTTGCAGGTTGAAATTGAGGTTTATCTCTAGCAATGACGTCCTTCCCAAGAAAGTTTAATCCACCCTTAAAAATCAATGTCTACACCAAAAAATGTTGTCTTGTACTCGAAATGATCAACAAGTGAAGGGGCTTCTAATGGAACAATACCCATTTCTTTTTTTCAATCCATTTTAGAGATGTGAGCATAAACATGAAATTTGGTCCAGAAGTGCAATGCCTAGAAAATGCAAATAAACACACCAAAATCTTCACAAAACACTCCAAAACTGAAAAATAGCAAGCCACACCAAAAAAATATTCAAAATACTGTTGAATCTTCTTTTTAAATCACCCAAATCAAACTTTGCAAAGCACTATATGATCCCTATTGTAGAATCACTCTCTATCTGATTAGGGAGGATATTTCACGATCAAAACTAGACAAAGTGCAAAGGGCTTTTGTCCTCAATTCGCAGCCCAAGCACTCTAGAAGAAATCCAACAACACTTTGTTCTGTTTTCAAAGCCAAGATATCAAAATGAGAGCCAAAAATAGAATATAAAGAGCTAGGGCGATGGACTTCAAACTTTACTCCAATTTCTCCTAAAACCCATTCCCATCTCGTTTTGAAATATTTAATATTTAAAAATGTCTTTTGTTCACTCCTTTAGGCGTCCTCTTCATGGATACATTAAAATATTAATAAATCTTTTAAAACAACTTCAAGTCTTTTGACTAGGCTCAAGGTACTTTTCGAATGACCACTTTTACCCCTCAACTTAAGTTTATAATGTAACTTTATAAAATAACTTAAGTGGCTGAATTAAACAAATAATCAATACTACAACCTTAGGCTCTCCAAAAATAAACTAAGTAATAATACTATTGCAAGTACAACGGCCTGGGACCAACTCCCCCAAAGATGACTTACTATAAATAGTGATGCTATAAATAGTATGTGCCAAACACCCAAACTGAGTGAACTGAAGACCCATAGAAGAATATTGTGACCAACTAAAGATAGCAACATCATTACCGGTCACTACTATAAATAGAAACCCCTCCGAAAACCCCCAAACTAAGCTGCTAAAAATAGTGTTTACTATAAATAGCATACTACTAAAAATGGTAAGTGACTCTAAATGCATTTTGAGCATAAACCAGGCAACCGTCGTAACTTACTAAAAATAGTAAGTCCAGAAAAGGTTGTAAGATGCATATGCATGTCATACCATTGCGAAGCTCTTATAAAACCCAAAAAAAATCCAAAAACCAATCCTGCATGCAAACCCCTAATTGAAATGTATGTCACATCCCTCTGAAGCTCTATGAAAACCCATAAGGAATCCATAAACCAAACTGCAAAACTATGACATGCAAATCCTTGAATCCACAAAAGAGACCTCCAAACAACTAGAAACCCTAATTCTTCCTCTGACCTACCTATAGGTATCCAGAAATAGGCCAGTAGTCACTGGGAAGTATAGTGCTAAAAATGGGGACATTACAACAATTCAAAGGGTGGAAGAGAATGTAATGCCACCAATGTCCACTGACCTAAGAATCATGTTAGGATGCTAGTGTGATGCATAGACATCTACGTGATGTGCGAGAATCCTCGAAAAAATTTCCCTCATCGACAAAAAAAAATAAAGGCACATACAAAAGGCAAGGAAAAGGTGGCAAATTTTTGCGTTGTCGGGTTTATAAGGCTAAAGTGAGGTAATATAATATGAAATTACACTAGGTGCAATTGTATGCCATTATAGTAATAGATATCCATTTTTTACAAATCAAATATCCGTTTTTGTTGGTTAATATCAGATATTCATTATTAATGGATATCCACTTTTAAAAAAGTGGATATCCGTTAATAATGAATATCCATATTGCTTTAGTGTTTACCTTAGCTAATGTGATTTTTACCAACCCAAACGAAAAATCAAATGTGAATTCCATGATTTTCACTTCCTCATGTCACGCTTTTTTGTTGCATCACCATTGTTTGGCTCCCCATGATCCTACATAGAGCCATTATATATATTTTGACATTTCAAAATGATAAAATTTTCAGCAATTTGAAATGGTTTTTGTATTCATCTTCTCATTTGTTTTTATTTTTTGGCCCTCCATGAAGGATTACCCTAATTTTGTAATTTTTTGGTTTTGATATATGGGATACTTGTCCTGAAAGGCCACTTTTATCTAGCAAATAAATAATCATGACAAGGAGGTATAGCTATTGCTACATGAATATAATAGTTGCAACAAGGAGATATAAGAGTCACATCTAACCTTTGACCATGGGTAAAACCCCATTTATAAGTTTCAATGATGATATCAAATCCTACCCAACTTGTAGGTTTAACCCATGTGACAAATAATGAATCCAATTGTTAAAGCTAGACTTTTCCAATGCCTATTTGTATGCTTTTAAGATAATAAATAACCATAAAATGATTTTTAACAACACAATATTAACAACTAAAAGTAACCTGCAAAATTTTTCTTATAGTGGAAAAAGTTATTTTAAGCATACTCTAATTAACTGGAGGGTAAGTGCTCAAAGATGGGGGACCAAAAAGGGGTCTTAAGTGGTCACTTTTCTTTTAAATCAAGAAATATTGACCTTGGATGAGAAATTGAGGATAGTTACATTCAAAATTTGAAGATGCAATGAAAACAAGAGTCGTATTGTTTTGAATCTACTTTTTAAACTACTATTTCTTTTTTGAAAATGGTAGATTAAGGGGTTCAAAAATGGGGGCCACACAAAGTGGTCTTATTTTTTTTAAAAAGACATAACATAGTATTTGTTATACCCCACCTAAAATGTTAACTTTTTTTTTAGTATTTCAAAAATTATTTCAGTGAGAAATTAGCTAACACCATGTAGTTTATGCTCTTTTTTTGCTATTTTTTAATGAATATATGATTTTTTACTAATTTTCAAAGTAGACATATCTTGAAAAACAAAAAAATGAGTGTGCCCCCCTCTAAGATTTTTGAAAATTGATTGAAAATATTTTTTTGAATATGTGTAGAACTAGTTTCTAAAAATGTAATTTATTTGAAATTTTGATGAATGGTTAAAAAATAAAGTAAAAATACCACACATTGGTTTTTGAAAAAAAAAAAGATACACTAACAAAATAAATTAAAGATGAAAACTTAACATACTCAAAACATGAACAAAATTACATGGTTAGAAATCTAAGAGAGAACTTGAAATTATTGTGGTAATTTTTGACTTGACATTGAAACATGTGCAAACCCAATGGGGAGCACACCTAGATTATGTCATTTTTTTTTACTATTTATAAAAACATGTCTTTGGACATTGAAAATTCATTCCAAGCCTTTGGTTTAGAATCCCAAGGAAAATCCAAGCCAAAAGCTTGGAAATTTCCAAAGTAAAACATAATGCGCTCTGATGCACATTATAGCACACTCATGTTATGTTTTACTTTGAAAATTCATCTTTCCCACTCTCTGTTGATCCTTTCATCTCTCCATCCCTATGTTCTCTCTCTCTCCCCCCTCTCTAGGTCTCTTCTTCTCTACCTCTCTCTCCCTCCCTCCTTACCCCTCTCTCTATTCTTCTCTCCCTCCTCTTTTGTTTCTTTCCCCTCTCTAGGTCATCACCTCTAACTTCAATAAGAACTAGTATAGGTCTTAAATAAAATCTCTACTTCAATTGTGTGAATGGTTGTTAGTCTCTCTATCAAATGAATTTTTTTATTTAACTCTCACCTGAATGCTTGGTTTGATGAAACACACACTTATATCCAGAGCGGGTGAATCAATATAGATCAAAACTTTGATTCTTCTCAACTTAAGAAAACAAAGAAATATTACTTGAAACCTTAAGTATCCATAGAAATACCACATATGCAAGATGTATCAATTAAGAACACACATAATAGACATAATTTACGTCAAAACCTTTACAAGAGAAAACCATGACAAATATATTACTTGTATAAATCTTCTTACATAATTTGTGGAAACCAAACCATTGGAGACTCCAATCCCCACTATTGAGCACCAACTCAACAAGAGACATCAATCCCTTCTAATAAGAGGCACCAACCTCTCCAAAGTTTGTTCCAAAACTTTACTTATTTCTTCTCCAATTTTACCTTAATCTTTGTTGCAAATCTTCCTTATGTATCTACTCCAAAATGATGCAATTTCTAATCCAAATTCTACTCCAAATTAGGCATAGTGTCTACTATAAATATACCATAAAGGTGTGTTCCAAATCAAGTACAATGTTTGCTATAAATCTACCTTAAAGGTATGCTCCAAGTCAAGTACAATATCTGCTATAAATTTACCTTAAAGGTCTGCTCCAAATTAGGGACAATGTCTGCTATAAATCTTCGTTAAAGGTTTGCTCCAAATTTGACACAATGTTTTTTGTAAATCTACTCCTTTTCTTCTTAAATCTGCCCTTCTCCTAATTTTTTCTCTTAAAAGGAATGATTTTGCATTAAATAACTTTCTTTCTAACCTCCAAAATAACTTGTATTTATATCCAAATCATACACTTTATTGGAAGTAGGTCAGCCAATCTTTGACATAAAATTTATTTTAAATATTTAAATTCACATTTCAAAGTAGATCAACCACCTTTGATAAAAATTAATTTCTACCTTTTGAATCTAGTGCCACCATAAGTATATGGACATCGAACATAAATAAATTAAATCAAACTCTTATTATTCCTTGTCTTTAATTAACTTAATTTTCATCACGAAAGTATTCCTTTGATATCAATGATAACAATTCTAATAATCTTGTCCATATTCCTTTGACATCAATGACAATATTTCCAACAATCTCCCCCTTTATTATTTCTGGAAACCCTTTGAGGAGATAATCTTAAAATGCAACAAGACCATACTTCTCCCCCTGACTAAAATGCTCCCCCTTACTCTACTTCTCCCCCTTTGACATCAATGACAAAGGTATCTGAAGGTAGAAAGATAAGATAATGAATAGATCCTTTGAACATATTCTTCTATTAACAAACTTAGTGATTAGATGAGAGATATCACTCCCAGTTTCTCCCAAAGGTACTCACAAGTCTCTTTTTTAGTGGCTTCATGAAAATGTCCACAATATGTTCTTTTGTAGCAATATACTCCAACGTCAACTGCTGATCAACCACTTTCTCTCTCAAGAAATGATATATGATTGGAATGTGCTTCAATGTGTTAATTATACTTGTATTACTAAAAATTATGTAAGTAGGGTGCTCATGCTCAACCTTGATGTCCTTCAAGGTTTGCTTCATCCAAAAGACTTGAGTGCAACAAGAAGTTACTGCAATATCTTTTGCTTCTATTGTGGACAAAGAGATCGACTCATTTTTCTTACTTAACCATGATACAAGATTGTGGCCAAGAAATAATGCTCCTCCACTTGTGCTTTTTCTATCATCAATATTTCCAACCCAATCCATATATGTGTATGCTGTGAGGGTGAAATCGTCACCTCTTGGATACCACAACCCAAAATCCATAGTGCCTTTTAGATATTTGAATATTCTCTTCACTGCTTGCATATGAGTTTCTTTTAGTGTTTCCTAAAATCATTCCACCAAACCAACTTCGTACATAATTTTAGGTCTTGTTGTTGTCACATATAACAAAATTCTTATTGGTGCTTCCAACTGATTATCCAAGTTTCTCTCAGGATTATCTAGATCCTATTCTTAAGAACCCTATGTTAGTGGCCAATGAACTCCACATACTTTAGGCTCTACAAAAATAAGGTGGGTTCCCCTCTATAAAATATCATTCTCAAATTACAATAATAATTTTAATGATGTCAAAAATGATTAAAATTTGACAATTTAGAGAATGAGAATGATTGTCTAAATCATCTTCAAAACCCTTTATATCTTTTTTAGCTTGAAAAATTAACATAACAGAGCAGCAATATTCACCACACCTTTGAATCTACCAATAATTTTTCTCTGCAAAATAACTCAATCGGTTATATATCCATGTTCTAAGTTCCATAACCATTTTGTTGCACCTTCAATAAGACTATCAACAAATAATCTTACAAAAACATCTTCATCTTGAACTCCTAAGATTCCACATGCGACTATTAGGGCCAAAATATACTCCTCTAGATCTTGTAAATTTTTACCAAATTTTTTTAGAAAATTCTTCCTTGACCCATGTGGTAAGACATTGTACTTGGGTAAAGCCAAAGGTCCAAAATGGTTTTTCCAAGATTAAGGTGTTGTAACGGTCATCATACGATCTAATGTTTAGGATCAAAAGGGATTTACAGAGTCGTCAACTTCTTTTTAGGAAAATTAATTTCTTATTTCAGGGAAAAATTTTCTTACCCCTAAATTCTTCTTTTTAATGAATCAATTTCTCAGGGGAAGATTTGGATTAGGTGGAGGGTTTTGGTTGCGGTTGGGATGAGGTTGAGGGTGAGGATACCATATAATTTTAATTCTTGGAACCCTTTCTACCACTCTCTGGGGTAGGTGTTGTGCTCTTTCTTCTTATTCTTCAAGTGCAAAGTTTTCCCTCATATAATCCATAGTGTTTCTCCTATATGTCCAAGCGAGGGTGTTCAATTGAGAAATGATATCCTCCTACTTGAATTGCATCCAATCAAGACTTGGTTGTAATATAGGGAAAACATTTTCATGCAATAACACCATCTTGATTTGCAACAAGGCAATTGTAAACATGTCTCATTCGTTCCCCAACAGAGTCACCAAAAATTTGTTAGTAAATGGATTGGCCCTTATTGAAAAACATTATTTATCAACTCCATAACCCAAAAAATAAGGTCAATGTTACTAACATCAAAGAAATATCACAATTACATTTGTGACTTTCCTTTGAATTTTTATTGAGGTACAAATCCCTCAAAAGCTACAATTAACTATTTCCAGATACATTTTTAACCAAAAAATAGGAAAGGTGAACTAACACTAACCCATAACAATGGAATCAATGTGATGAACTAAATGACTAATAGTTTCTTGGCACAAAGACTAGAAAAAACATAGTAAATAGAATAGGTTTTCTAATGAATTGATTCTCTTTAATTCTGAAAGAGTAAATATAACAATATGAAGCTATTATTTACAAAGGATAAAACCCCAAGTATTTTTCTAGCCAATAGAGTAAACCAATATAAATATCACATTTACTATTTAGAGTTCACATACAATAATAATCTAAAATTAAATTTCAGCTCAAAAATGTTCCTTCTTCATTCCATTACATCACAATGCAATCTAAAAGAATTAAGATCCTTTCCATGTCCATAGATTTCAAATTTATAATCCTCTAATCTTGAATCTTGGCCATTAATGTAATGGACATCTTCTCGAATAACGATTTCATAATCGTCCTCCAAATTTAAAGTAACTATGCTGTGAAAAACATTTACGACGATATTAAAAGAATAGTCATGATTGCATCTCTCTCTCTCTCTCAGGTTTATTTTGACAAGCGATCAAAATATTATGATTTATATTTCAGCCTCATGGCCTTTCCTACATGCAAGCCGCATGCAAAATATATAATTTGCATTAAATAAAAATATCTCCCTTTTGAGATTATATTCATGTGAACCACTTCAACAGAGGCTACAACTTGGAAATACAACTTACTAACTGAGAATTTAATGTAATTTAGTCACATCAATAGTCATTCCTATTAAATTTCCAAGCATAATCACTAACCTTGTAGATGTTAATCATCCCCAAGAAAAGTTCAGGTGGTGGTCTCTAACCATGTTGATTTTTCGTTATAAATTGAGAAGAAATCACCTTTATTCTTGTCATTCTGATTTTAGCACTCAAAAAATGTCGAGTACTACAAGTGATGCCTCTTCAAAGAGTGACTTCCTAAAGGTTGAAGTTGTGGAATGTAGTCGATTCAACAAGATGGTGGCAGACTAGCTGAGAGATGTGTTTCTTATTCACAGTGATGTTGAGGAAAGTGTGATTAGAAAGATTATGGGGGGAAACTTTTTGAATCAAGCCCATGTACACAATTTTGAGCTCCTGGAATGTTTCATATACAATGTGATTCACACCTCTAGCAAGCGAGACTGGGAGTGTGGGAAACAAAGCACTTGGTTAGGCCAGAGTATCTGATGAGGGTGAGAGTAGGTATATGGGGTCTAAGTGTGTTTCCAAGAGTTGGCCTGTAGGTGACTCTATTTGTATGTGACGACACTCCAACATGACACCATCGAAGATGCAGATCTCCTTCATGTTGGCTCGAATGCAACGACATGGGACTATTCACTCACTTTGTGGAATCAAATAAGAACCTATTTTCCTAGCCCAGATTGAGCATATGCAAGACGTAATTAAGGGGATTCACATTATTATTTTCTCCCTCAGTGTTTAGAAAAATTTATTGGGATCTTTCCTTTTTTACTGTAAAAACACACACACACACACACACACGCATGGATATATATATATATATATATATAATATAATTTTGTATTCAATTATTTGTGCTTATTTCTTTTGTGTATGTAATTTTCCTTTTCTTGCAATTATAATGGGATCTAGTTTATGCGGTTATGCAACTTTATATCTCCATTTAATGTTGTGAGTGGTTTTCCTTTCAACATAGTTGTTCATAGCTCAAAAAGTACTGATTTTAAAATGATATCAGGTTTTAGATAAGTTTTAAGTACACCATCGGAGTCCATTGAGGTTGTGAGAAATTTAGTTTTTATCACCTTTCATTCTTTTTTTTAACTTTCCCACACTATCACTTTTATTATTGGCCGATGAGGAGGTTTTTGAAACCCTGTTGGGCACCAACAAAGGTTTCAAAACCTTTTGAAGCCTAGGCCAATAGAAGCAAACTTTTCTTCAACTTTTCTTTGTATAAGTGGTTCTTGGAGTGGTTATAGCAACTACGTCGAAAGCCGACAATACTTCAAAAAATCAGATTAGGAAAAAAACTCAAACATTTTCACAAGGACATCAATTTGAAAGGTAGTTATGATAACCTCGTTAGACTCCAACATGGTTATTAAAACCTAGGGTAAGGCCAAAAACTTAGAAAATTTTGGATGAACACACATGAATTGAGGATAGTGATCAAATTGTGATAACAAGTAGAAAGTTAACTAACATCAAATAGTTCATAGAATGTTTTTTATATCTTAATGTTTACACATCTTGAAAAATAGAAAATTGAGCATATGCTTCCCTCATAATTTTGAGAAAATAAATTGAAAATAAAGTTTTTTAATGTGTATAAGATAGTCTAGAATGATTTTTTTTTTTTTTTCAAATTTGTATGAGTGGATTGAAAATGATACCCAATATTTTATACATAATTTTTTTTAACTTTTTTATGGTCAAGTTTACCATTTTTTAAGGGTTGGTAATACACCATAATTAATTCTTATTAATTATTTTTTATTCCTTGCTTTATGTCATCCTCCGGGCCCACGCCTTGTCAATTTCGTAGAATTTAATATGTCATTATGCCTAAAATACAAAATTAACTGCAACCCAACTTGGGTTAGGAATACCACGACCGCAGGATCTGGGTGTGCCCTACATAGTTAATTTACTGCCATTTATGCTCTGATGCTGCACACTGGTCGGGTATAAGTTCCTGCAGAAGTTGTACCAGTACGAGCCCGGTTGGACGAGTTTTCTTTAAGATCCAAATCTTAATATATTTGAATTATAAAAAAAAATACATAGAAAATTAAAAAGAGTTTTATATTATTGTGATATTCTTTGAGATTAATATCTTAAAATGTGTAAACATAATAGAGAACATGCTTTATATTTTCTTATTTTTCATAATTTATGTAAAGCATGTCTTTGGGCACCTTACATGCATGTCAAATATTTTGGCTTATATATTTAAGTCAAATCCAAGTCTACGAATTGGATTCCAAATTAAATTTAAAGGAAATGTGTTTGTGTTATGACATGCATGTATTATAAGATGAAAACATTATAAATTTGATGAATAGAGCATGCACGAAGCCTTTTGTGTGTGTTTTAAGGGAAAAATAACTTGAGCACATTATAAAACACTAGTGTTATAAGGTGAGCATGCTATACTGTGGGGATTTTATAATGAACTCTCATTGTCGATCAAGATTTTTGAGCCATCTCAATCCATAATGGTAGCATGTTATAATGTGAGAGCACTATAATGGTCTTGTGTTATGCCATATTTTACTTCAAAATATTTTTAACCACTTTTTCGTCCCTACTAAAGCACTCTATAAAATGCTTGTGTTATGTCAAATTTTAGTTCAATTTTTTGCCACTTTTTGCTCCTCATCTTGGTGCACATAACCTTTATAGTGATTCAAGTTAAAAATTTATATCAATGTTGGCTATTTCCTTTATAAAAATGGGACACAACTTTGGAATTTCACCTTAACAAAATTAGGGTTTTCACATTCAATGCCATAATGACATCTTGTCTAAGACCAACTATCTTATGAACTAATTACTTGTTGAGTGTAAACAACACATTTACATCACTATGTTTCATCTACCTCTAGTTTTCATCATACATCTTACAAACCTAGATTAAAATATCAAGGTTTACAAAATAGTTGGGAAAAACTACCTTTATAAAATTTGATTGTGAAGCATTACAAATTAGTTTGTAAGTATTCCAATTATTAAACATTCCCACAAATAAATACCTTGATAGAATAGTTTTTAACACATCTATTATGCCTTCCTCAACATATAAAATATATATGATTTGTGAAGATGGGTCCCTTACTAGTTTCCTTCTTATATTTCTTTGAAGCCTATGCAATAGATTCAATTCTGATTTATAAGGAAAATGCCTTTTTATTTCATTAGATATATTTTTGTAATATAAAAGAAGGGTTCTTGATAATGACAACCCTTACAACAAAGATAAACACAACCTTTGGGTTCTTATAAACATACTAGGGTTATGGACTCTAGACAAAAGATATACCAACTTGATAATTTAGAGCAAGTGAATTATAATTTTTTCTAGGATAAACAAGATCATATAAATATTATTTTCTAATGATTTAATACAATGTTAATTGAAATTTGAATTTGACTTAGACGTGCATAAAAGTTTAGAATAGAATTTCCCAAGATTTTTGATACTTGTACTTTAAAGCATACACCTTTGGCACATAGCTCGAAACATCTCTAGATAAAATAGCTACTTAAGGATAAAATATTTTGCATATGCACTCTTTAGGATAGTTTGATTTCTTGATTTGGTTCATTTGTAGTTATTTTTCTCACTCAATCAATTTACACTTACAAAGATTTTACTTTAAATAATTTCAAGAAAACCATAGTTAAATATGATGATTCAAAGCATGCAAAGAGATTTGGCTAACTCTCTATTGAATTTTATAGAAAAAAAATACATGCAACATGGATTACCAAATTAATTTAATAATGGTTTGTTGGACTATTCTTACAAAATTCATTGTAGGTGTTAAGTTCTTTGAATCTTGATATTCAATCAATGACTAGTGTTTTTCCTTGGAACATCCTTTTGATCTAATGGTGAATGCACAATGGATATTATAAATGATCAAGGACTTTATTTTCTTTCTAGGAGAAAACTAACTACTAGCCAATCATTTTATTTTATTTAAGCTTCTTTGAACAACATAGACCTTGCATTGTTTTTATTTGGTGACATATCAAATAATACCAATGGAACTATGTTTCCTTGTTATTTCTATATAAGACATCTATAGTGTCATTTTCTTAATTAACTTGACTCATGGGAAGTGACAACATGTCACATGTGCATACTAAGTCTTGTTAGGCCCATAGCTTACATAAACCATAACTTGGTGTAGAATAGACTAACACATAATGAGCTTTGGGAAATTGAACTATGAATGATTACCCACTAGATATAAGTTTCTTTCTAGCTAATAGGAATTTACCATGCCGTACAAAGGAAAAAAATAACACTTGTTAATATGGGACCACCACATAGATAGCATGGACCAATAGGATATCACTAACATGTCAAAGATATGTAATAAACACTAGGTAACATATAATAGGATCAATGAAAGTTATGGGTGGAGGTAAGATTGGGTAGTGAGCACACAATAAGGAAATAAAGCACATGATACATATTATCTACTAGGGAAGATTTCCCACTCTTGAACCCTCATACAACATGGAATAATACATTAAAATATATGTAACAAACTAAAGTGTCAAGGGAAACAAGTAGGGATAGTAGAAAATGAATAGAAAAATATAGCACATGTTTCAAGTTATATTTGACTAGCTAGGACAATTCAACAATGAATTAAGGTGGTAACAACAACAATATGGATCTCTCCTTAGGTGGTAGTGATGGAGGTGTGGTTTTTTTAAATTTGGTGAAGGTGGGAAGTCCCGATGCAATGGTTGGAATTAATGGTAGATAGTTTGTTGATGGTAGGATGATGTCAAATAGTTCCTTCACTAATGGTAAGCAGTGTGGGTCCCTATTTTTGGAGAATGTGTGCTTGGGTGAGAAAGGGTCCCCCAAGGCTCCTTTCCTTTCATGCTTTTCCTCATCCTTTTCTAAGCTGGAGATTCTTGTTGTTGAAAAGACTGGATGTGGTCAATCTGGTGCTAATACGAATGTGGGATTCAAATCTTCTTGTTTTGTGCCTCAACCTCCTACTAGTGACAATATGGGGAGTGGTTTTTCCTTGGAAGCTACTCTCAAGTGGCCAAACCTATTTGGTGTGAAACCCAAAGGTATTATTTCTTCGCCTCCAGTGGTTTTTAATTCAAATGCTTCTACTAGTGAGTTCTTTATATTAGTCCTTGATTGCATTGTTGAGAAGAGAATCTCAAACATGGATATGACATTGTCGGGAAAATTCTTGGGACCTCATCCCCATATTGAATTGGTCTATAAGTTCTTCGTAAACCTTTCGCATCCTAAGGGTTAGGTGGATGTATCTACGATGGAAAAGGGGTTTTTATCCTTTTCTTTCAACTATGAGGATGATCTTATTATGGCCCTTATGGGTGAACCTTGGTTTATTGTCAAGTCTTCATTGGTGTTGAAAAGGTGGGATCCTTGGTTTAATCTAAGTTCATTCTCTTTTTTGGCAGCTCTGGTTTGGGTGAGGCTTCTAGGCCTCCCACTTGAATTCTAGGATGAAGAAGTTTTTAAAGGGATAGCTAGCATCTTTGGCAATTTATTGTCTATTGATCAAATGGTCGCTTTGAGAAAGTGCCTGGTGTATGCTCATTTTAGTGTGAATGTTGAGTAGTCAGTGGATCTTCCTTTGGTTGTGAAGACTAACTTTAAACTTGGTGTTTGTGAGAAAATGGTGGAATTGGACTTCATTTCATTTTCCTTTCTTCACTACAAGAAAGTTGGATATTAGGGAAAAAAATGTTTGTCAAAGGTCCAAAAGCCCTCAGTTAAGCAATGGAGGGAAAAGGAGTGGGTTGATGTATCAGAGGGTGCTATCAAGGCTTTAATGGGAAATGTGAAGCTTGATATCAAGGGGGATACATCTGTGGATATCTCCCTAAAGAAGCATAGTGTGGTCCTTGAGTTTGGTCAAGTTCAAAATAAGCATAGCATAGTTCCTGAGTCTAATGAAGTTCAAAATAAGGTCTCTAATGAATTGGTTCTTCTAGTTCCTAAGGGAGCTGAGGAGGTGGTGAATGGCTTGGTAGTGGTTGATTTTCCCTCTCCTTCTAGGGAGTTAGGAGATTTGAACTCAATTGTGGATTGCAAGGTTACTTCCCCTATTGTATCCTAGGAGACTAGGGGTTTGAGGTCACCCCATGTATCTAATGATTCTACCTCTGTGGTGGAAGGATTTGAAGGATGTTTGAATAGAAAATCCTCTTAGGGGGATGGTGGTGACTTTGTTGATCCTCCTTTTATAATGGTGAAAGGTAGAAATAGAAAGAAACACTCTCCTCCCTTGGGAGTGTCTACAAGAAATAGGCAAAGATATGAATATGGTTTAGAGCCAAGAGGTAAGGGTCACCCTCCATCCCAAGTTACTCATACTAAGGAGAGCAGAATGGATGCAGTTGATGGTATTCAGAGGAATTTACCTAAGATGTGCTCTAAGAGAACCCTTCTGAAGTTCTCATGAAGATTATCTCTTTAAACTTGAGAGGGTTAAATCACCCTCATGAACATGATCTGCTTTCTAACCTGGTAAGGGGTCATAAACCTGATATAATTTTGATTTAGGAAACTAAAATGGGGATGGACAAGTTGAGTAAAATCAAGAACAAAATCTTCAAAGATTATGGGATGCATTTTTTTGAGGATGCTTGGGCATCTAGAAATATTGTCACTTTTTGGAATCCCAAGGTGATTCAGGGTTTACCTCTTTTTGAAGACTTTAGTCATGTGGCTACTTCTTTCAAGAATGTTTAGGATAATTTTTCCTGGACCCTTTCTAATATATATGCTCCTAATAGTAAGGGTGCTAGGAATAATTTTTGGGAAAGTTTAAGCTCTTTTAAATCTTAGCTTTCTTTTAATAACTGGTTGATTATGGGGGATTTCAATACCCACTTAAACAATTCTAAGAAGGGGGGATCCCAAATTATGAATGATAGTAGGATAGATCTTATGAATCTTATCAATGATAATTCCCTATTAGATTTGAATCTTCAAAGAGCTTATTATACTTGGACGAATCGAAGAGTTGGTGAGGCTCTTATTTAGGTTGGGCTTGATCAAGCTCTTCTCTCACCTAGCTAGTTTATTTCTTATTCATGTTCTCTCTCAACCTTGACTAGGTTGGGTTCTGATCAGTTTCCTCTCTTCCTTCTATCGAAACTATTGGGTAGAAGGAAATGCTTTCCTTTTAGGTTTGAGAAAATGTGGACCTATCATCCTGAGCTCAAGGACATAATTCAGTCATGGATCTGGAATATTCATGTTTATGGTTCTACTATGTATAGGGTGGCTAAGAAGTTGGATATGTCAAATTCGTAAGTGGAATAAGTCATCTTTTAGTTAATTTTTTGATGATAAAGCTATTATCATGGAGGAGCTTCAAACTATTCAACAATCTATTCAATTGATCGGCTATGATTTTGCTCTTATTAATCATGAGAATTTTCTTATGTCTAGGTTGCATAACATTATGGCCAAGGAGGAGGAATTCTAGAAATAAAGGTTGAGGGTCATGTGGTTGAAAAATGGGACAGAAATACCATATTTTTCCATCTTTCTACACTAAAGCATAGGTCCTCAACCGTATCAATTCTATCAGGTCGAACAATTAGGTGTTGGATAATGACGAGGATATTATGCAGGCTGTAACCTCATTCTTCTTTGACTTGTTGTATGTGGATGATGTTTTGGATCCTACTTGTCAACATGAACTTTTAATGGATATTCCCCACATCATCTCTGATGACATCAATAGGAAATTGGTTTCCATACCTTTGGATGATGAGATCAAAAGTGTTGTTTTCTCCTTTGAAGGTAATAAGGCTCATGGTCTTGAGTTTCCCTATGTTGTTCTTCTAGTCTTTTTGGGATGTCTTAGATGCTACAAAAGAGTTATTTGGAAGTGATAATCTTTTAAAACAATTGATTTCCTCTTTTATTTTTTTGGTTCAGAAGAAGTCAGGAGCTTCATCTTTGGGGGATTTTTGTCCCATAAGCCTATTCAATTTTATCTATAAGATATTCTCTAAGTGTCGGTGGTGAGATTATAGAAGGTTCTCCCTCAAATCATTTCGGTTCAAAAAAATGGTTTTGTGCCTAGTAGGAAAATCCTTGATTTGATCCTTACTATCCATGAGAATATTCATTCCTTGATGATTAATAGACATGCGAGTTTTCTTTTGAAGTTGGATATCCTCAAAGCCTATGATAGAGTTGATTGGGGGTTCCTCAAGATTATGAAATCTTCTGGCTTTGGGGATAAGTTGGTGTTGTTGGTTAGGTAGTTAATTTCTACTCCAAAATTTTCTATTTTAGTTAATGGCTCCCCCTCTCCTTTCTTTAGTTGCTCAAGGGGTTTGAGACAGGGAAACACCATTTCTCCCTTCCTCTTTATCATTATGGTGGAATCTCTTGGGAGATTAATTCAAATGTCGATTAATGTTGGTTTGTTGACAGGTCTTTCTCCTTCATCAAGCAATCATATCTACTCCCACCAGTGGTTTTTTTGGAAGACACCCTCATCCTTGGTGAGTCTTCCATAAAAGAGGCTAAAGCTATCAAACTTATTTTATAGAAATATGAAGTGGCTTCAGGGTAGAAAATAATTCTTCCCAAGAGTACTTTTTTTTCTCAACACTCCTAAGCATAGGTAGCATAGAATTGCGAGGATTTTGTAGTGTTAGTTTGAAGAATTGTTGTCTTCTTACTTGGGCCTTATGTTGTGTTCCAATCTTGTTCTTGACTCTTTCTGGCATGGTTTGGTTGATAAGTTTAATTCTAAGTTGGCTGGGTGGAAAGGTGATTTGTTAATCCAAGCTAGGAAAGTTCAATTGATTAAGTCTACTCTCCAAAATCTCCCAGTTTATTCTTTAAGTCTCTTTCAAATGCCTCAGAAGTTTGTTGAGAATATTGAAAGTATCCAAAAAAATTCCTTTGGTTAGGGGTTGAAGAGAAGAAAAGGATGCATTTGGTATTTTGGGAGGATGTATGCAGGGCTAAGAAGGTTGGAGGTTTGGGTATTTGTGAAATCAGAGAATTTAACCTTGCCTTATTAGCTAAGAAACTTTGGAACCTTATCTCTGGAAATAGTGAATGGGCTCATATTTTCTCTAGTAAATACCTCCAGGGGGTGGATCGTATCAAGAATCTTCTTGCAAGTGTTTTTGCCCCTCCTTCTAGTTCTTCCCTATGGAATTTCATGATTAAATCTAGAAGTATTATCTCAAAGGGGTTACAGTGGAAATTGGGGAATGGTAGGAGGATTCTCTTTTGGAAGGATTGGTGGATTGGTAATTCCCCCCTCAAAGATGAGCCAAGAGATCTTCCCTTTAGGGACCTTTGTATTTGTTCTTTTGGTAGATTTTTTGTTGATTATATTGCTAATAGTTCTTGGAAAAGGCTTCATGTGATTAATCTTGGGCTAGAGGCTCTCTACAAATCTTTATCTTTTGTTCTTATTCCTTTATTTTCGCCAACAGATAAGGTGGTGTGGCAATTTTCTTCAAGTGGATTTTTTTTTGTTTCATCAATATTCTCTAACCAATGTTCTTTTGTTGGCCATGTCCCTTTTTGGGTGTCTCTTTGGTTCCCCAAGTTGATTCTTAAAGTGAATTTATTTTTTTGGTTATTTTTCCAAAACAAAGTCCTTACTATTGATAGCCTTTTGAAAAGGGGTTTTATGATGACTAACAAATGTTTTCTTTATGAAGAGGTTGTGAAGGATGTGTTCCATATTTTGGTTGGTTGCAGGTATGTGGGGGATGTTTGGGCTCATGTGCTCTCTCTAGAACTTGTGTTGGGTCTTCTTGTCTTCTATTGGGGATCTATGGTCTCAATGGTTAGGCCCATCTTCCAATCTTTATTTGGACTTTCTTTGGTCTCTTATTCTCCCTCATGTGGCATGGGGAATATGGTTGGAAAGAAAAAAAAAAGGGATGCTTCCCTTCCCCTAATTAGGCTATCTTATAAGATTTGTGCTGCCATCAAAGATTTTTTTTATTTTGAGGTGTCCTTTCAGAATGGGCCTAAAATTGTTGTTACTCCTTGTGATTCTCTTCCTTCCTAGAATTGGAACCTCCACTATGACATTTCTCTTCCTTTGAGGAAAGGCAAGGCTTCTAGAAAGGATGTTGTTTGGAGAGCTCCTCCTATTGTTTTGGTGAAATTCAATTTTGATAGAGCTGTGAAAGGTAATCCAGGACCTGTTGGTTGTGGGGGAGTGTTGCATGACTCTAATGGTAGGCTTGTTTTCATGGTGGCACTCCCTTTGGGAACCCAAACAAACCACTTCGTGGAAGCATCAACTGCCTACCATGGTCTGAAGATGGATTAGTCTAAAGGCTTCAAGAAGGTGTGGATTGAGGGTGATTCCTTAAATGTTATAATTTACCTTAAAAAGACTACCCCTCCTTCTTGGTCTATAGAACCTATTATTCTTGATGCTTTGGATATTTTGCATTCCTTTGAGAAATGTTTCATATCTCACATTTATTGTGGGGGTAATTGCCTTGTGAATAAGTTTGGAAATTATGGGGATCATGAGTATAAAGTATGGGATACGATTGACCCCCTCGCCATCGACATCTAGTCTATTATCAATCATGATATACAAGCCATTTAGGGAAGGGGTTCCCTTCATGATTATTTTAAATCACATGTTGATTCTCATGTAGAATTTCAAATTGAAGTGTGATTTCTTAGGGGGAAATCCCTTGCATTTAAATGATGTGGCAAAGTTCCATAAATTTTTGCATTTAAGGAATATTATTACCACCAATCACTTCGGTGCTTCCACACGAATTGTGGGTTTGCAATGGCTATTCCTTTTCAAGGCTTCTTCTATTTTGTATCCTCTACAAATACTTGAAGTTGTTGTGGCTCTCCTCTGTGGTCGTCATGGGAGGTGAGAGGAATTTTGTTGATCCAATTTCTTGTGACTCTTCTAAAAGTAACAAGAAGATAAAGGGGCTACTGGAGGTGGGGAGTATCACTCCCTACATTGAAAGAATTCATGGTTTTGTCCCAATGGTTTTGTAGGCCTTAATCAAATGATGGAAAAATAAAGTACTTAGGGTGTTCGACATGGAATTTAATATTACTGAAGAATTCATTGGTAAAATTACTAGTATGGCTACAAAGGGCAGGAAGGTTAATAGAGACAAAAAAGAGTCTAATGCTGCCATGACAATTTTTTTTAGAAGGCGAAGTGTGGAGGCTTTGCTCATAGCTCTATCAAGACTATTTGGGGTGATGTGACAATTGAAATTATGAGGTACATTACTCTAGATGGTCGCTTCTTTGTTCTTGTTGGTTATCATTTTGTTTTGCTAGATCATTTTAGGCATAAAAAGAGGGTTTATTTCCCCTATTACCTATTAGCATCCCTTGAGAATGGTATAAAAGAATTCAAAAGGAATCCTAAGAACCCTATTATCCATGAGGGCTTAATTCTCCTCATTATGGATTATGCCAAGTCCTATTTAATTATTGATGAACTCAAGGAAATTACTAAAGGCCACCCTAAGCAGTCTAATTTTGGGTATGATATTGGGTATGATAATGGCTTTGATTCTGAGGAGTATGAAGTTGGGTGGAAAGCCTCTATGGAGGTCCTCTCAGACCCTCATGAGGAGTTTGATTCAAAGCGTTAAAGAATGCCAAAAAATCTAAGCCCTTTAAGTCAGATGAGTATATGACTAGTAGTGAGGAGGCGAAGGAGGCAAAGGTTCTTGAAGATTTCACTATAGCCCAGAAGGTTAAATTAGGTAATTTCTTGCTATTAAGAAGTTGAAGGTGAAGGGTGATACCTCTAGTAAGAACAAGGTGGTAAAGGATGTTGAAGTGAATGAGGAGGTGGATTCCCTTATCTCAGACCGAAAGAGGAAGATGAGTTTGTAGGAAGGAAGTAATCTAAAGAAGGTGAAGGGAAAGGAACATTTTGGTAGCAGGAAATGCTTTCCTTAGGAGGAGGTTGTTAGTGTTGAACCTAACGAAACTCCTAATGTTAACACCCATCGATCTATTAATGATGGTCCTAAGAAGGTTAAGGAGTTGGGTACTCATGAGGTTGCTAAGGTGGAGAGGTCTACACACATAAAAAAAGTTCCTGATGGTGGTAACAAAGGTAAGGATGTGTTGCAAGATGTGTAGGATAATCAAGTTGACCCTACAGATCCTGTTGATGATAGGGAAACCTTTAATTACAACACCTGGAGGAATTGCCTAATGTGTTAGGGATGGCGAGAGATGGCTCTCTAATTTTTTTTATAATTTTCAAGTGGATATTTAATGAATTGAACCTAACTAATTTTAAGGTTCATTCTTTGGATAACAATGCTAGGGTTACACCTAATCCCTAGGGATCTTCTATTCAAGATCAAGTGAAGCAATTGTTTTTTGTTCTGAAGACTATGATAGATGAAATGTTGAAGCTAAAAAGAGATTTTGAAATCAGAATCTTGGTCTTGTAGGATAAAATGGCTAGAGCTTGTGAGAACCTAGAAATGCTGGTTAAAGTAAGTAAGTCAACTCTCCATAATGAAGTTAAGGGTTTCCAGTTTCTCAACAATAAAGCTAGGATGTGGAAAGGAGATTCTTTAGGTGTGAAAGATATTGTTGTTGGTCAGGTGGATCTCCCCAAAGATCTGAAAGGAGATGATAGTGAGAATTTGGGGGTTCCTACAAAGGAGGTTGTTGAGGTCATGGAAATGCATGAGAATATTATAGCTAGTGATCTATAAGCTGCTAACATTCTGAAAAAAATGTAATTGCTTGCTTGTTCTGTCCTATTTTTTGGTTGGTTGTTTGCTTGTTTTTTGTTGATGGGTGGATGCTTTGTTTGTTTTGAATATCTTTAAAAGCAGTGGTCTTTTTTGTAAAGGGTTTTGGGGTCCCTTCAAAACTTGGTTTTCCTATAACCAAAAACAATGAATTAAAAGGAAAGTGCAATGTTTCAAACACTTATATTATACACAAGGTGTTTTAATAAGGTCTTCGTAGGGTTGTAACTAGCTGAATCCAATCTTGCACTTAGAACATACTTCTTATGACAAATATTTTTTTTGGGAGCATTATTTGCAAGAGGCCAATAGAGTTGAGGCTCAAATTTACACTTTTAAGACTAAATCTATTACAAAATGAAGAGAACCCCTTGTAATTCTAGAATGTCTATTTTTCTTGCATCCAAGCAACAACAACCTTCAACAAACCTCAAACTTCCATATATATGGATAAGCTCCCTCATGGCAAGGAATCAACTCTTGTTTCATGATTAGTAAGATCTTCAATTAGAGAAAACTACTTTCTAAGTGGAGGATATATCACTTTTCATGCAAGAAAGAACAAGAACAATCAACTTTTTTGTAGGAATGTAGAGAATTTTTTTCATGTCATCACAATAGCTACCATAGATCATGTGTGTGTGTGTGTGTGTGTATATTCTACCATAGATCATGTACACAAATATGAATTTGAGGGGTTCATCTATACTTCATGTGAGTTGGATGTATTCCAACTCAATCTCTTCCTTAAAGAGATAACTAAATTCATGTTAGTATAACTAGGGAGTTAGGTTTTGACTTTTAGAAACAAAATAAGGTTGAAAGGAATGGACACAATTTATGAGTGCAAATTTACAAAGAGGAGCTATAGGGTTTGTGGTCTTGGAAGCACATTTCCTTGTTGTAAGGAGAGGTAATAAGTGGCCAAAATATTGGGGCAGGATAATGAGATTCATAAAGGAGGGATAAACTTTGCGAGTTGTAAGGGAATGAGAGAATTTTATGAGACAAGCTTTTTAGGACTTGAAGCTGGGAATTCAACTTGCAACATGTAGAAGGGGAAGGAAAATTCGCCAAGAGAAGTTTTTAGGGTTTGAAATTTAGGGTACATATTGCAAGTCGAAAGTAGTACAAAGTGAAAACAAGGGTGATACATCTCATGGGCATAAGGTAGAACAAGGTTTGGGGTGTGGAATGAAACGTGCAATGATAAGCATTGGGTACTCATGAGGGTCAAGGATTACAGAGAAACTATCACTTTTGCACTTGAGATTTTGTGGAGGCCATTAATGTAAACAACATTCCTTTTAGCATGATAAAAAAATGTTTTGAAGCTCACAAAAAAGATAGAATAAACTTTGATGGTACTAATTTAGAAGGCAACATACTCTATTACCCTGCTCTGCTTCTTGCTGCTCACAACAAAACATAATAGCTTCTTCACTCAACCTCATTAATTTGGACTGAAAGTTGGAGCTGAGAGATTTTTGTGTTCATTATATTCTTATTTATTGGATAATTGAGTGTGATCTGAAATATCGATCAAAAAGCATACACAGTTAAATCCAAAAACTTGCTCTACAACTATCATGAATTGTGGAAAGCTCATACCAACTACTCTACATTTTCTTCATTGCAGATTATTCATACCAGTTATTTGAAAGCTTTTCCATGGATTCTTGTGTTTGGATTCACTTGAATTATTAACGATGTGTCTATGATTACATTGAAGTCCACTAGCTGAAAATCTCTACAGTTTAAAGGGCCCAGATTGCTACACTTGTAGAAACTATGAACATCATTGTGCTTTCCTTTATAGCAAGAGGTGAGATCATCCTTATTACCAGTCACATATTTTCTTATCTTTAATATTTTTCTCATGTAGATAAGTCCGTTGTATTGTCCCCAGAATTAGATTATGTTATGTAATTCACTCCATATTAAGTTACTAAATTTTTATATGAAAGCTCCACAGATCATGGCTCCTTAAGGAAATGGACTGAAGATTAGTAATGGATTTTTTTTATCTTATTTTATAAGAAAAAGGATTTTGACATTTATTTAAATTATTCATTTATTTATTTTTAAATGAAGGTGGCTAAGCCACGAAATTATATTAAAATAAGAAGGAATTACATATAGTTCAAGGGGAAGCAGAGAAGAGAGAAATCTTTTCCTATCCCCTAGTACTGAAAGAAAGTAACCAAAGAGTTTTTCCAACAAAGGATATTACAAAAGAAAACTTTTATAGGATCAATCTACCATCAAACTAAAGAACTCAACCCTGAAAATAGGGGAGAAACATCAAAAACATAGAAATAACTAACAGTATGAAGAGAGCTTTCATTTAGACCCATAAGTAAGCAATGAAGCACCAAAAATGGAAAGATGTTGCCATGTATGCATATTGAGGAGTGCTAGAAAATGACAAGAAACATGTCCATCTTCAAATCTTCCCATCAAAAATCCTACAAAGATCCAAAAAAGGCTAGAATATCCTTCCAAACTGCTAAAGTCAGTTTTGTCACCAAAATTATAGCCAAAATTTGTAGAAAAAACAAGAATGAGAGAGAGCATTAAGATGTTCTTCCTTCTGATGAAGCTAAATCTGTAGGAGGAGGAAAAAATGGTTCCTCATGAGGCTGAATAATAGCATGTTGAATGAGTAATCAGATTGCTTTATATAGCATGTAAATAGGGTCACTAACCACATTACCATATTGTCGAGAAAGAAGTCTCAAAAATACTTTGAATTCACTGTTACAATCATTTAAGAGGCCATAGGCCATAGAAGAAAGAAGTTTAGAGATTCTATAATCAGTGAGGAGGTGTTGCCTACTTATAATACCCCCCACCAGACAAGAACTATGCAAAATGTCGTACCTTTCAAGAGCAGATTGAAGAGAAGAAATTGGGCAAACATGGGGAAAGAGATAAGTGCCTGCAATGAACTTTACCATTTCCACATCACTTAAAATATCCATCAAGTTAGAAGTAAAACGAGAAGCTAACTCATATGGAAGAGGAAAATAATGCATATCTAACCAGTCATAACCAAGGACAATTTGAATGGCATAAAAAACTTGCTTACATTCGAAAACAAAAGCCCTTTGCAACCATTCTACAATGCAAGTAATCTCCACTCTAACTTCATGTGAATGTGGATGGACAAGAACTTGAAAAAGATTATCCATGGTGGTCGACTTGTAACCAAAACACCAGCAAATTCAAAATGAAAGAGAAGAACAAAGAGACGATATATATCATGGTGACTGCCAGAATAGCTCTCTGGTAAATAAACCTTCAATCAGAATAAAGATAATTAATGAGCCACAAGAAATGAGTACCAAGAGGCCGAGCAAATGCCAAGTGTTAGTCTTGGGAAAGACAAAGGGAATCGAATTAATGAAACATTCTTCAGAAATATTTTGGTTCCGTCATCAAATGCCAATCAAAAATATAGATTTTGAAGCTAAGAGCGAGCTAACCAAAAATAGTAACCATTCCAATTTTGGCCCCCAAAATCCGAACTGCCGTCAAAGAATAATGAGCTAATTTTGTAGACTGAAAAATAATGTTGGGAGATACGAGGAGCTTGGAAGAATGTGACCACATGAACCTAGCATCAGGGTGATCAACGAAAATGTACTCAACCCAACAATAGAAAATGAAGTCACATGATATGAGTACACGTTAATGACGCATGGGAGACTCCCAAAAAAAAATTTTATTACACAAAGCTATTGTCGCCATAGAGCAAGTTGATGAAATATTTGAACCACTTATCCAACTAAGATGCTCAAGACATAATTTAATGCAATAAAGATCTCAATATCATCTAAAATGATAAGCGATAAAGCTTTATCATATCAGATAAAGATACCCAAGTCTCAAGTTAAAATAGTGTTGTGCCAAAAAGAGAAATAAAATTTCTCCAATTATAATTATCTTGACGAGTTATAAAACATTAAGTTGCATTCCTTAGGAGAAAATTCACGAGGAGGAAAATTCTCATCAATTGCTTTATTTGTTAATGAATCAACCAACACATTAGATTCCCTGAAGCAATGTGAAATTGAATAATTCGGAAAATCATCAAGTTGCTAAAGGATAAAATCAAGAATATATTTGAGGTGCCAAGTCTAGAGATGCAACGATTTTTAAGAGCTGAAATTGTTATCATAGACTCTCCTTCTATAAAGAGGTGAGAAATTGAAATAATTTTTGCAAGTTTCAAACCAAGACTTAAAGCTTTGAATTTAGCCACATTATTGGTACAATCAGGAATTTTCTCACAAGCCACTTTAATAAAATTTCCCTTCGAATCTCTTAGTACAACATAAATGCTAGATCTTCCAGGATTGCCTTTGGATGCTCCATCAAAGTTAAGTTTGATGAAGCCAAGGAGAGGAGGAGACCAAGAAGATGAGCTTACTCTTAGTAAGAAGAGTATTATTAGAAAGAGAACCTACTTTAGGAATTTTGATAAGATTCCAAGTTTTCCTGATACATGAATCCCAAATAGAAAAAAAAAATGATAGAAGAAGATTTTCGAAGGATTGCAACATTTGTGACTTCTGAAATAGAAATATCAATCTTTTGAATAATCTAGGAAAAAGTAGAAACTTTCTTTTAGAAAATCCTATTATTTGTTTCCAGCCAGATGTTCCAGATCAAAATAGAAGGGCTAATCTCCCATATAACTGAAAATGTTGATGAAGAGAATAATGTCGGCTAGGATAAGAAGCGATGATACAAAGAATTATGTAATGAGCTCGACCAACGGAGATTTCTTAATAGCCAAAACCAACATTCTTGAGCAAATTCACAATTTAGAAGGAAATGATCAATAGTTTCAAAAGACTTACCACACATTACACAGGGGAAAATATTTATAATTCCAAGCCTATCCAATCTCATAACAATTAGGATTATATCCTTAATTGCTAACCATGTGAAAGCACCTACTTTGGAAAAAATGTATGGACCCCAACAAAGACTCATTGGAATGGTAACTTTTTGATGAGTCTTGACTAGAGAAGAATAGCCATCTCTCACATTATATTGACCAGATTTAGATTTGATCCAAATAATTTCATCCTGTTTATCTGATAGATAAACATGTCTCTTATCAAGCTCAAATTTTAGTGATGCTTTAATATGAGAAGGTACTTATAGAAAACTAAAATCTCCCCATTTCCATATAAGATGGTTAGAAGGGTCAATTTCAATATAATTACGAACCTTGTAACCCCATTTAATTTTCAATTCAAATTCAATCTGACTCTAGTTACCTATTAAACGAAGAGGCTTGCAACCATTCCATGCATCCTCCCAAAAAGAGCCTTCTCCCCATTATTTATCACCCAAGAAAGGTGTGGAAGAAGGACAGATCTGTGCAAGAGGAAATAACATTCCAAAATTTGGAACCTTTAGGAAGTTGTTTCTGAGTGAATATTCTTTCTCCATCCAGAGAATCTAGATATTTGTGTCTCATTAATTTACACCATTTGGTCTCCAGGTTGGTGTGAATTTTCCACACCAATTTAGCTCCTAAAGCTTGATTTTGAAGGAAAATATTTCTCAAACCAGCATCTCTAAACAACTTAGGTTCACAAATGATATCCCAAGCCATCAGGGGTAACTTCTTTTTACAAGTCAAATTCTCCAACCAAAGAAAATCTCTTAAAACTTTTTGAAGAATTATACCTTTTCCCTTAGGTAGGCTTAAAACTGACATTAGATAAATAGGAAGTGCACAAAGGACCAATTTGAGCATTATTAGTTTACCTGTAAAAGAAAGCCACTTAAATTTCCAAAGAGAAATTCTGTTAGAAATTGAGGAAATCAAATTATCCCAAAACAAATTTTTTTCTTTTCCTGAAAAGAAAGGAATTCCCAGATATTTACAAGGAAGAGAGTCACTCTGAAAGCCCCAAAATTTGAGTAATTTCCTTTTTATGAGGGGGTCAACATTTAAAAATAATATTTTTGATTTTGCAGGATTGCATTCTTGACCAGAGTAAAGACAATAAACTAAAATGATATTTTTCATAACCTTTGCTTCTACCATAGTAGCTTCACCCAATAATAAAGTATCATCCACAAACAAAGAATGAGAAATTGGTTGAGGAAAAGAATGAATAGAAATTCCTTTCCACACACGAGCATTTCTAGCTGAAATTATGGTTGTACTTAATCCTTCTGCTAATAAGATAAATAAAGAAGGGGAAAGGGGATCCCCTTGTCTTAAACCCTTGGTGGAAGAGAAAAAACCACGGGGAGATCCATTAATCAAGATTGAGAACCTTTCCCTAGACATAAAAGAGTGAATCCATTTACACCAAGATTGAGAGAAGCCAATTTTTCTAAGAATTTTCATAAGAAATTCCCAATTTACTTTATCATAAGCTTTTAGCATGTCCAATTTTAAGACCACTGCCAAAGACTTTTCATTGATTACTGAATGCAAAACCTCATGTGCAAAAATTGCTCCCTTAGGTGTATCTTTACTAGGAACAAAGCCACCTTGTTCTTTAGAAATGATCAAAGGAAGGAGTATAGATAACCTAGAGGCTATTGCTTTGGTAAAAATATTATAAATTGAATTACAGAGAGCAATAGGTCTAAAGTCATTAAAGGAAGAAGGGGTGGAATTTTTAGGAATGAGAGTAATAAACGTGGAGTTAAAATCCTTCAGGACATTTTTGTATCTTCGAGATTCTTCTAGAGCTAGAAGAACATCAAATCCCACTAGGTATATCCCAACATTTTTGAAAGAAGAGAATTCCAAATCCATCTTGGCCTAGAGCTTTCTCAGGTTCCATTGAGAAAACTACTTTCTTGACTTCTTCCAAAAAAATTTTAGCCATGATCAACTTTTTATTTTGATCCATGTTAATTAATTTTGGAACATTGTTCAAAAGAGCACTCTCCTCCTAGAAAGAATGAGGAGCATCAGAAGAAAGAAGAGATTTGAAATAATTTATTGCCTCAAGTCTAATTTCATTTTCTGAAGTAAGAATGGAACCTGAAGAAGAAGAGATAGAAATAATTTTGTTTGATTATCTACATAGTTTAGTTGAAACATGAAAGAATTTTGTATTTTTATCTCCTCCTTTCAGTGAGGTTTCTCTGGATTTTTGTCTCCAATAGTATTCCTCTCTCGCAAGAATTTCTTCAAGTTCTGCTTTAAGTTTTTTTTCCTAATTGTACAAGGAATTATCCATTCCCTGTTTAATAATGGTTTCATATAACACAAAAAAATTTGATTCAATACGAGACTTTTCCTTGAAAATAGTTTTGAAGTGTATAGCATTCCATTCCTTAATTTTGATCTTGATGTAAAATAACTTCTTGCTTAGTTGGAACATTCTGGTTCCTTTAAAAAATGGAGCATTAGACCACCAATTTTTTATTAAGTCCAAAAAATTGGGATCTCTAAACCACATTGCCTCCATTTTAAAAGGATGTTTAATGTTCCTTCGAGTATCAGAAAAAGAGGAGATTGGAAAATGGTCAGAACTCGAAAGAGCATGAATGGCCAAAAATAAATCTACAAATGTAGCCAATCAATTTTTTGAAAGCAAAAATTGGTCAATTTTTTCTGCAATTTGACAAAAGTCTTTCCTTCTATTTTTCCAAGTAAATGTTCCATTTTTGAAAGGACAATCGTATAAGTTATTTGCAGAAATAAAACAATTGAAATATTCTATCATTGCTGACGGGGGAGTTATACCACCCAATTTTTCAGAAGAATTCCTGATGGCATTAAAATCTCCTGCAATTATTTTTAAATGGATGGAATCAGATTCAATGCTTGATGAAACTTGCTTCTAGATCTGCCTTTTACCAACTAGAGAGCATGGGCCATAAACATTATAGACTAAGAAGTGCATGTTAGTTTTAAGGCACCAAACAGAGGCTTTTATCCAATCTGCCTTGATCTCAAACCAATCAATTTTTACATAAATCTTATTCCAAAGAGTAATTAGGCCTCATAAAGCTCCAAAGGCAGGAGCCACAATAAAATCCCAATCAGACCATGAAAAAAAAATATTCGTTCGAAGATTGAAGAGAAAGCTTTGTTTCTTGAAGTAGAATAATATCTGACATGGAGCCCAATAGATGGCACTTAATTGAGCATTTCTTGTTATGCCCCTAACATTCCAAGATAAAACTCTCATTGTCCTCGAGGAGAGATGTCCTCTCTGCTCTTCTTATCAATTCTTCCTGAGGATTTATACCTCGCAGTAGAAGTACACTGCCAACATTGGGGGGAAGAGTTTAAACCAACCCATTTCTTTGAAGAAGAACAAAGATTCATTGCTAGGGTAGATTGTAGACCTGTAGCAATTTCAAGATTTGTTTTTTCCTTGATGGATTTATGACCCCTCTTAGATCAAGGAGAAACTGAAGACTTAAATTCATATTCTATTTGAGAAATAGGAGGAGAAGACAAAAGATTCTTATCAAAAGAAATTGAGGTAGGAGGAATAGAGGAATCACACTCCTTAAAATCCTTATCAAATTATCTGCTATTTCCTCTATTATTTATTTAATATTAAATAGTTCTATCAAATAGTCAATGGTAATTTTATATTTTATTTATTGTTAAAATGATTATATATATATATATATATATATATATATATATATATATATATATATATATATATATATATATATATATATATATAATTATAATTTTAAAAGATACTTTTAATGTACCTGCTGTAATATAATAAATTTAAAATATTTATTTCTAAAATGAAAGAAAACAGGCCTACTTTATAAATAAGGTACAACTTTACATAGAACCTTCACCAGATTACCTACTTTGCAATATAGTTTCCCTAATGTAATAGAATTAAAAATACTTATAAATTTTAATTTATAAGATAAATTATTAGAAGAATGGAATAGATTAGTAAATAAAAATCCACCATTATACCTTTCCCAGGATACCATCTTCCCCTGTATACTTCAATTACGTAATAAAATTAAAAATTGATTGCTTTCAAATTTTTAAAGAAAGTATATAAAATAATTTAATATCAAGTTTGCGTGAAAGTAAACAGACAGTGAGCATTAGATTCTGTTGCTGTGAGAATAAATCCAGTGCAAGCTGAACCTTCATTCTTGTGACAAATTGCAGAAATTTGGGATTGGTGATGTTCTGTGCTGAATTTATAGTTCAATGGCCGAGGAAGGGGTGGAAAGATCAGGTGGGCAGTTGGAGATAGTCCAGGGGACTCCTACTGAGGAGATTAAGGAGCATCAAATTGTGGGTTCTGCTGATGAGGTCTGTTGCTTCCATTGAATTGGACTGAATTCTTTATTCTTTTGCAGAACAACATTTATTTATTCAAAAATGTGGAGTAGCAGAACTAGAATATGACTGCATTTGGCTTCTAGTTATTATAGTATTTGCTGTCTGTCCTCTGATATGGTGTGAGAATCACCCTACAGGAAAGCGTGTTGAAGAAATTTATAAAGTACGTTGGGCCAGGTTTTCTGGTGTCCACAGCCTACTTGGATCCTGCCAACTGTCAGTAGCCTTTTTCTCCTTTAGATAAGTAACTATTTTGTAATTTTGTGTCCATATCACTAATAAATTCTTTGATGGCTTGCTTCTGTTGTGTTCCTCAGTGGAATCAGATTTAGAGGCAGGTGCAAAGTATCAGTATGAGGTATATTGTGATCATCTTAGCTTTAAAACACAATTGTGATGTGATCAAACATTTACAAGTTTTCCTGCTCAGATTTGGTCTAATAACTGGGTAAATTGTACATTATTCTTGCAGCTCGTTTGGGTCATTCTCTTGGCCTGCATTTTCGCATTGGTTATTCAGTCTCGAGCAGCCAATTTGGGAGTAGCCACAGGTTAGGTTTTTTTTTGGTTTTTTTTTATTTGGAAGAAAACCCATCTCGGATCTAAATTCCATGATTATTGTCTATTATGTTTCAGATCGAACTCCATAATCTATGGATATGATCTATGATTTGTGTTGCAGGCAAGCACCTTTCAGAACACTGTAGAATAGAGTATCCCAGAAAACTAAATTACGTACTATGGCTGCTGGCGGAAGTGGCGGTGATTGCATCCGACATACCTGAAGGTTTGCCACTACACATCTACATATGCATGTGGATTTTTCTATTATCAATATTAAAGAAGGTTTATAAAGAAATGGGATCAAGTCAATAGTAGCATAGCATGATGGTTTTAAGTTGTTGTAGTGTTGTTACTGCCATCAAGGTTCATACTCCATTGGGGTGTAATTGTTGAATGTTTAAATTGAGAATGAGGTCCCCCTTTGTAACCTCACCTGTTCATAGCTCCAGATCAAAAACCTTTACCCTTAAAATAATAAATGAAAAAATGGGATCATATTTCTAATCCACTAACTGTGGCCATTATCTTGGGGAAAAAGTATCACCTCCACCACATTTTTTTTATGATTGCTATATCAATATATCAATGTTAAATAATCTAACAGTCAAAATTAACTTATAAAATGGAGAAGAGTAAAATTATTATTTACTAATTTAAACAGAGTGATTTTTAATCCATTTAATTATTTCACATATTTTGGTCATTTGTCCGACTAATTTTTGTTTCTTTTCATTGTCTCTTGCTCCATATCAGTAATTGGGACAGCTTTTGCACTAAATTTGCTGTTTCATATACCTATATGGGGTGGGGTTCTTATAACAGGACTCAGTACTCTCCTCCTCCTCGGATTGCAGAGATATGGGGTAATACTTTTCAATCCTTAAAAGTGTCTTTCCCTATCTTTGCTTTATATGTATATTATTTGGCTTATAAATATCAATCTTGTTCTTGATTTGTCTGGCTATTACAGATCAGAAAATTGGAATCTGTTATAACAGTTCTAATATTTGCAATGGCTGCCTGCTTCTTTGGAGAGCTTGGAAATGCAAAGCCAGACTCCATAGGAGTCTTGAAAGGAATGTTTGTTCCTCAGTTGAAAGGAAATGGCGCAACTGCTCTTGCAATCTCTCTCTTTGGTGCCCTCGTTATGCCGTAAGTCACACTGCATTCCCCCCTGCAAACAAATTTGAAATATTTGCCATATACCCAACTGAATATGGAGTTTTATGTGATGCTTAGGCAATACTTATTTCTCCATTCAGCCTTGGTTCTTTCAAGGAAAATACCCACTTCTGTTTCAGGAATCAACGTAAGTAGACTTTATCAATTGAATTGTACAAACAAAAGATGTATTCCCACCGAATTAATCACCCATCTGTGTTGTTGTAATTTCAAATGACAGTCAGCATGCAGATATTTTTTCATAGAGACTGCCTTTGCTCTATTTGTGGCCTTCCTCATCAACGTGGCAGTCCTCTCTGTGAGCGGATCTATTTGTTCCATGCCAAATATATCTTCTCAAGATGCACAGAAATGCAATGACATGAACCTCCAAAACGCCCCTTTTCTTTTAACGGTACGTCTACGTACATTCTCTTTTCTCAAAATGTCTTTTATAAACAAGAAATCAATATAAATGTTCAGTCAATTTGCTTTGCCCTGTTTCTAAACAGAAGACTAACCAAAACCAACGAAGTAGCCTCCAAAAAAACTCTAAAGACTGAATTTTGAATGAATTTTGGTTCCACGTTTCAGAATGTATTTGGGAAATGGAGTTCTAAAATATTTGCAGTGGCTTTGATTGCGTCGGGACAAAGTTCAGCTATCACTGGAACATACGCAGCTCAGTATGTAATGCAGGTGAAAACTACTTTTATTCGGCCTTTGGGTATCATATTTCCTGCAAATTTATACATGCAAAATGTGCAAATATTTTATCTTTTAGAGTTTTGAGAGATAGTTTTGAATGAATAATGCAGGGTTTTCTGAACATGCATATGACAGCATGGAAGCAGAATTTTATAACACGGAGCATCGCAATTATTCCAAGTCTTGCAGTGGCTATCATTAGTGGGAGTTCTGGTGCAGGACAACTAATTATCATTTGCGCGGTATGTTTTCAGTGAATCATCAATTAAATAAAATCAATCTCTATGATGGTTTTACTTTTCATCTATCAAATTATAGAGATAAAACGTATATATATAGTTTATTTTGGATGATATTTTTTTAATGTGGCATTCTTATTTATTTTCTCACATGGCTTGTGTAGATGATCTTATCATTTGAGCTACCATTTGCATTGATTCTTTTGTTGAAATTCACTAGTAGTAATATAAAGATGGGCCCTTATAAGAATTCGATTATAGTAAGTAACAATATTTCTTGAAAAGCATAATTAATTTTTTATACATAATTTGTTAGCTTTTAAAAGTTGTGTTGTTGTAGGTTACAATTTTCGCTTGGCTCGTTGGAACAGCTCTCACAGCCATAAACATGTATTACCTTAGTGTGGGATTCCTAGCTTCACTAATTCACAACCATCTACCAAAGGTGGCATCAATATTCATAGAATTACTGGTTTTCCCACTTATGTTAGCTTATGTGGTTGGAATTATGTTCTTAGTTATCCGAACAAACAAAGAAATTACTTATATAGAATGAGCAGAGCATAAAAAGGAAGTACAAATCAAAGTTATAGTGTAAAATTTTCTCTATGACTTTTCTTCAATGAAGTTGTCATTAATATATAACTTGTGTTGGGAATAGACTCAATATAAGTCCCAAGTTTGTGTTACTAGGCAAGTCTCGTTGGATATGTTAATAATTTAAAGTATGTAATCTACAATTATATTAAGGTAAGGTTGAGATTGGTATATAATAAGTACAATTAAGTTATTTTAGTTAGGTAGCAATGATTTTCTTTTTCATGTGATCATGATTAAGACTAAAAATTAATGTATCACAAATGAATATAATTCAAATTGATCATTGGAAAGATCGCATTATATATTTAAAAAAGTCTTTCAATCAAAATATTTAAGAAAATTTTGTGTAATTCTTTTCAACTTATTCTCATATCAATAAGAATAGAATTGGATAATTGATTTTATAATAAAAATAAGATTAATCATAAAAACTGAAAACCTGTATTTCAATTGAGACAAAAGGTAAGTTTTTAAATTCTAATTCATCTAATATGTGAGAAATAAAATAAAATATCTTTTACATTATAATCCTAGGGCGCAAAATGATAAAGAAATTGCCATGAAATAATTAATTCATCATTGATCTAG
>VDFB02193867.1:6937195-6961572 GCA_007258455.2 Sequoia sempervirens | reverse complement strand
ATATATATATATATATATAATTTTAAAAGATACTTTTAATGTACCTGCTGTAATGTAATAAATTTAAAATATTTATTTCTAAAATGAAAGAAAACAGGCCTCCTTTATAAATAAGGTACAACTTTACATAGTACCTTCACCAGATTACCTACTTTGCAATATAGTTTCCCTAATATAATAGAATTAAAAATACTTATAAATTTTAATTTATAAGATAAATTATTAGAAGAATGGAATAGATTAGTAAATAAAAATCCACCATTATACCTTTCCAGGATACCATCTTCCCCTGTATACTTCAATTACGTAATAAAATTAAAAATTGATTGCTTTCAAATTTTTAAAGAAAGTATATAAAATAATTTAATATCAAGTTTGCGTGAAAGTAAACAGACAGTGAGCATTAGATTCTGTTGCTGTGAGAATAAATCCAGTGCAAGCTGAACCTTCATTCTTGTACAAATTGCAGAAATTTGGGATTGGTGATGTTCTGTGCTGAATTTATAGTTCAATGGCCGAGGAAGGGGTGGAAAGATCAGGTGGGCAGTTGGAGATAGTCCAGGGGAGTCCTACTGAGGAGATTAAGGAGCATCAAATTGTGGGTTCTGCTGATGAGGTCTGTTGCTTCCATTGAATTGGACTGAATTCTTTATTCTTTTGCAGAACAACATTTATTTATTCAAAAATGTGGAGTAGCAGAACTAGAATATGACTGCATTTGGCTTCTAGTTATTATAGTATTTGCTGTCTGTCCTCTGATATGGTGTGAGAATCACCCTACAGGAAAGCGTGTTGAAGAAATTTATAAAGTACGTTGGGCCAGGTTTTCTTGTGTCCACAGCCTACTTGGATCCTGCCAACTGTCAGTAGCCTTTTTCTCCTTTAGATAAGTAACTATTTTGTGATTTTGTGTCCATATCACTAATAAATTCTTTGATGGCTTGCTTCTGTTGTGTTCCTCAGTGGAATCAGATTTAGAGGCAGGTGCAAAGTATCAGTATGAGGTATATTGTGATCATCTTAGCTTTAAAACACAATTGTGATGTGATCAAACATTTACAAGTTTTCCTGCTCAGATTTGGTCTAATAACTGGGTAAATTGTACATTATTCTTGCAGCTCGTTTGGGTCATTCTCTTGGCCTGCATTTTCGCATTGGTTATTCAGTCTCGAGCAGCCAATTTGGGAGTAGCCACAGGTTAGGTTTTTTTTTGGTTTTTTTTTATTTGGAAGAAAACCCATCTCGGATCTAAATTCCATGATTATTGTCTATTATGTTTCAGATCGAACTCCATAATCTATGGATATGATCTATGATTTGTGTTGCAGGCAAGCACCTTTCAGAACACTGTAGAATAGAGTATCCCAGAAAACTAAATTACGTACTATGGCTGCTGGCGGAAGTGGCGGTGATTGCATCCGACATACCTGAAGGTTTGCCACTACACATCTACATATGCATGTGGATTTTTCTATTATCAATATTAAAGAAGGTTTATAAAGAAATGGGATCAAGTCAATAGTAGCATAGCATGATGGTTTTAAGTTGTTGTAGTGTTGTTACTGCCATCAAGGTTCATACTCCATTGGGGTGTAATTGTTGAATGTTTAAATTGAGAATGAGGTCCCCCTTTGTAACCTCACCTGTTCATAGCTCCAGATCAAAAACCTTTACCCTTAAAATAATAAATGAAAAAATGGGATCATATTTCTAATCCACTAACTGTGGCCATTATCTTGGGGAAAAAGTATCACCTCCACCACATTTTTTTTATGATTGCTATATCAATATATCAATGTTAAATAATCTAACAGTCAAAATTAACTTATAAAATGGAGAAGAGTAAAATTATTATTTACTAATTTAAACAGAGTGATTTTTAATCCATTTAATTATTTCACATATTTTGGTCATTTGTCCGACTAATTTTTGTTTCTTTTCATTGTCTCTTGCTCCATATCAGTAATTGGGACAGCTTTTGCACTAAATTTGCTGTTTCATATACCTATATGGGGTGGGGTTCTTATAACAGGACTCAGTACTCTCCTCCTCCTCGGATTGCAGAGATATGGGGTAATACTTTTCAATCCTTAAAAGTGTCTTTCCCTATCTTTGCTTTATATGTATATTATTTGGCTTATAAATATCAATCTTGTTCTTGATTTGTCTGGCTATTACAGATCAGAAAATTGGAATCTGTTATAACAGTTCTAATATTTGCAATGGCTGCCTGCTTCTTTGGAGAGCTTGGAAATGCAAAGCCAGACTCCATAGGAGTCTTGAAAGGAATGTTTGTTCCTCAGTTGAAAGGAAATGGCGCAACTGCTCTTGCAATCTCTCTCTTTGGTGCCCTCGTTATGCCGTAAGTCACACTGCATTCCCCCCTGCAAACAAATTTGAAATATTTGCCATATACCCAACTGAATATGGAGTTTTATGTGATGCTTAGGCAATACTTATTTCTCCATTCAGCCTTGGTTCTTTCAAGGAAAATACCCACTTCTGTTTCAGGAATCAACGTAAGTAGACTTTATCAATTGAATTGTACAAACAAAAGATGTATTCCCACCAAATTAATCACCCATCTGTGTTGTTGTAATTTCAAATGACAGTCAGCATGCAGATATTTTTTCATAGAGACTGCCTTTGCTCTATTTGTGGCCTTCCTCATCAACGTGGCAGTCCTCTCTGTGAGCGGATCTATTTGTTCCATGCCAAATATATCTTCTCAAGATGCACAGAAATGCAATGACATGAACCTCCAAAACGCCCCTTTTCTTTTAACGGTACGTCTACGTACATTCTCTTTTCTCAAAATGTCTTTTATAAACAAGAAATCAATATAAATGTTCAGTCAATTTGCTTTGCCCTGTTTCTAAACAGAAGACTAACCAAAACCAACGAAGTAGCCTCCAAAAAAACTCTAAAGACTGAATTTTGAATGAATTTTGGTTCCACGTTTCAGAATGTATTTGGGAAATGGAGTTCTAAAATATTTGCAGTGGCTTTGATTGCGTCGGGACAAAGTTCAGCTATCACTGGAACATACGCAGCTCAGTATGTAATGCAGGTGAAAACTACTTTTATTCGGCCTTTGGGTATCATATTTCCTGCAAATTTATACATGCAAAATGTGCAAATATTTTATCTTTTAGAGTTTTGAGAGATAGTTTTGAATGAATAATGCAGGGTTTTCTGAACATGCATATGACAGCATGGAAGCAGAATTTTATAACACGGAGCATCGCAATTATTCCAAGTCTTGCAGTGGCTATCATTAGTGGGAGTTCTGGTGCAGGACAACTAATTATCATTTGCGCGGTATGTTTTCAGTGAATCATCAATTAAATAAAATCAATCTCTATGATGGTTTTACTTTTCATCTATCAAATTATAGAGATAAAACGTATATATATAGTTTATTTTGGATGATATTTTTTTAATGTGGCATTCTTATTTATTTTCTCACATGGCTTGTGTAGATGATCTTATCATTTGAGCTACCATTTGCATTGATTCTTTTGTTGAAATTCACTAGTAGTAATATAAAGATGGGCCCTTATAAGAATTCGATTATAGTAAGTAACAATATTTCTTGAAAAGCATAATTAATTTTTTATACATAATTTGTTAGCTTTTAAAAGTTGTGTTGTTGTAGGTTACAATTTTCGCTTGGCTCGTTGGAACAGCTCTCACAGCCATAAACATGTATTACCTTAGTGTGGGATTCCTAGCTTCACTAATTCACAACCATCTACCAAAGGTGGCATCAATATTCATAGAATTACTGGTTTTCCCACTTATGTTAGCTTATGTGGTTGGAATTATGTTCTTAGTTATCCGAACAAACAAAGAAATTACTTATATAGAATGAGCAGAGCATAAAAAGGAAGTACAAATCAAAGTTATAGTGTAAAATTTTCTCTATGACTTTTCTTCAATGAAGTTGTCATTAATATATAACTTGTGTTGGGAATAGACTCAATATAAGTCCCAAGTTTGTGTTACTAGGCAAGTCTCGTTGGATATGTTAATAATTTAAAGTATGTAATCTACAATTATATTAAGGTAAGGTTGAGATTGGTATATAATAAGTACAATTAAGTTATTTTAGTTAGGTAGCAATGATTTTCTTTTTCATGTGATCATGATTAAGACTAAAAATTAATGTATCACAAATGAATATAATTCAAATTGATCATTGGAAAGATCGCATTATATATTTAAAAAAGTCTTTCAATCAAAATATTTAAGAAAATTTTGTGTAATTCTTTTCAACTTATTCTCATATCAATAAGAATAGAATTGGATAATTGATTTTATAATAAAAATAAGATTAATCATAAAAACTGAAAACCTGTATTTCAATTGAGACAAAAGGTAAGTTTTTAAATTCTAATTCATCTAATATGTGAGAAATAAAATAAAATATCTTTTACATTATAATCCTAGGGCGCAAAATGATAAAGAAATTGCCATGAAATAATTAATTCATCATTGATCTAGTTGATGTGAGAAGTTATTTGGACTAAAGTGTTGAAATAAATGTAACAATTAAATAAATAAATAAAAGAGGATTACATGTAAATTCAATTAAATATGATGTGACATATGTTTAGAAGTGATCTTTGGATATGCAAGAAAATCATGAAAAATCAAATAGTGCTAGTAGCAAAGTGTTTTCCATAGTCCGTGAAGATTAAATTTTCTAGCTTTTATATTTAATCATGTTTATTTTTTGTATAAACATTTTAGATCACACTCAGTGGTATAAGGACGTTTATTTTTTAAATTTGTTGCTTATCATGATGGATCACTTTTATGATTATGAAACTAATATATTCAAATTATGGATCTATGGTCATTTATTTACCATTTGAAAATGTAATAGAGATTTGAATAATACTATAAAATAATGAAAATCCTACTTATGATGTTAACCTCGTTATACCTATTTTACAAGAATATTATTATGTTATTACATTGATCCATTTTTATGAAATTTATAGGTATGAGACTTTATGGAATTTTACATAAATATAATATTTTTATTATATAATTTTAGATGCTTCAAGTGCATTGTTTCTGTATGATGCTATGAGATGCTAATAATAAATATATGATGTGGTATCTTAAATATGACTTGTGATATGTCATATATAATTGAGGATTATTATGAGCTTATTTGAATGTGTATGCATCACATACATAGTTTGCTACATAGAAATGAGAATCCATTACTATGATGTGATGAATGTTTTTGATTAAAAAAGAAGGGGTTAGGGCCTTGATTCTGAACAAAGCATAAAAAATAGGTCATAAAATCAGAATGTCCAACCACGTCACAATAACAAAAAATAGGCCAACAGGGCAACCAACCAATAAAAGTTCAATCCAGAAGTAACCAAGAAACAAGGCAACAACTACAACATCACAAAAAACTAAAAAGAACTATAATGTAGATGTGTTGTATTGTGATGAATGTTATTTAGATAGATTTTATGCATTATTAGAATAGTGTAGATGTGCTTTGTATTATGCATATGAGATTTTCTTTTTTATATTTAATTATTGTTTCTTCAACAATTGTTATTATAATATCATGTAGTTTGATATGCATAGTGAGTGTACATAAAACATGTATAAGCTAACATGAAATAAGTTAGAAAGTTTATACATGATTTTTGGGATTATTAAGATGTATGTAGATGTAACTATGTGCATACCAATATTGTCATCATACTTGAGTCATGTGAGGCCTAGGAGCCCTGTTGATGGTGTTTTCTGCACAACAACAACTCAGACAGAATGCAATATTCTATCTCTCTTGAAAGGTAATTTTCAACAACAAGTTACTAAAAATCACCCCAAGGTCTCTCGGGTGTCAGGTCATGACAATACATAAACAACTCAGATAATATGTGAAAATGCTGGTAATCACAATCGAACCTTACTACAAGCAAACTGTATCTTTCCAATTTATCAAATTTTGCAATATTATGATCTTAAATCCTAAATCTAACCAAATAATAAAGAAACAACAAAAGATGAGGGTGTAAGAGATATAATGAAATCTAAACTATTTCTAAGATGAATAATGCAAATGATAAATACCTGGAACAGACCAATCTCAAATAACCAATTCCTGCTTAACCCACAATGCAATATCACAAGAAAGGTGCAATCTTCTAAGGCATATAGATTTTCAAATCATAGACATTCATCCACAATCGAACTAAGAACAAATAGATGTATGGTCCAGGTTGACTTCACCAGTCTACTACAATCAGATAGTTACTGGGAGTATAGACCAGAGATTGCTACGAACATTCCAAGCATGAAACCATAACATTATTCACCAAACTAATCTAATTCTAAATTTATCATCAAATCTTCTATCTTCAAGCAATTTCAAAAGATGGAACAACAAGAACCATGCAAGATAAACTAACACAAAAGAATTCACCAAAGAAACCACAATGCCTTCAATTATATTAGATTACCAAAATATAGCAACAATTCCACTGTTCTGTGTTACAACATTTGCTCGAAAGAACTAACTACTATCTCTACTACAAAATGCTCTAGCTCTTTCTTAGTCTAGCTTGTCTCTATTATCTATCTAACCCCTTACAAATGAGACAGGAATGCCAATTTAAAGAGAACCCTCAAAACATGTCAGCCCAGCCAGACATTTACAAAATAAAATAGCCAAAACAAGTCGGCCTTAGGAATTTCAAAATAAGGCACACATTAAATGCTGATACATCATCAAGGTTGGCCAAAACACATTCCTCAATGCAACCCGGATCAACATATGCCCTATAATAATAGGGAAGCACAAATCACGAAGTTGGCATTAATTACCACCTCCCTTATCCTTGTTCTGATCCAACGATTCATGAACCTTCAAAAACACCTTGTCCAACTCAACAACAGGTGGCAAGGGTAGGATTTTGAGCCGACATTCAATTGATTCAATTTCTTCCCTTGACTGCTTAACCGTTGTATCCCAATCACCCTTATATGCCAAGTACTTATCCACCACAACCAGATAAGTAGCCTCATCATCCAATTGGTGCCCTGTCACGGAGTTTTCAATATCAGGGGCATAAATATCATGCCACCATTCCCTCAATTGCTCCAAACTCAAGTACCTAGGGGCGATCTTCCTCCTGCCAGTCATTATCTCAAAAAAGGTGATGCATCGATCATAAACACTAGTCAAATTACCATCTATCTGCTTCCTTTGTTTGTACATCTTCTTGATGGTTTTTTGTCGGATTTGCAGGGCTTCAAACCACTCCCAAGGCTCATTAACCCTACATGAAGAAAGAATTCCATCAATAACCAACTGATCCTTACTATACTCCATGATTGTTTTGGTTTTCTGCAATAAGAGATCAATGTCCTCCTTATCATGAGATAAAACATAATCTAATGAATCCTTAACCCTTATTGCATCCTTTCCAGTTGAAAGGATCTCCTTTATTGCATCATCTCCCTTAGTCTGTACCTCCTTCAACCACTTTATTGTAGCCAGAGTAGAAGCCTTCATCTTCTCTATTTCATAAATGGTCTCCTTCGGCAAAAAACCAGCAGTAGCAGAAGAGGATGGGTGAAAATATTGCAAAGGCTTCATTAAATCCTCTAGACATTTCCTAAGCCTTTCATTCTCCTTCTTTAGTTCATGCTTAGACTGTGTTTCCTTCCTCAATCTCCCAATGATCACTGCACTGGACCCTTCATATTCTTCAATATCTTGCTCCATAGAAGCGGGCCCAAGATTAATGGTCTGTACATCATAATCCTTCCCAGTGACCTCATCTTTACTTTTACCAGCAGCAGGGGTATCAATATGAATAACCCTGTTACTAGCTTCATCCCTCTCGATCTTGGAAACCACCTTGGCTACCTTCTTCTTCTTCCCTTTCCAATCTTAGCCAACATTTCATCCCAGTTGAGAGGAGTGTCCTCAACAATGACCTGTTTCCTTCTGATTTCTTTGTCTAGCCAATCCAGAATAGCAGGATCCACCCAGATTTCATCCTTCTTAACCTCTTCAAGCTGATCTACTGTCTCATCCCTTTCCTTTTTAGGAGATTGACCACCTTTTTTTTCCAACTCTGGCTCCTCTTCTTGCAGGGGTGATGGAGTCTTAACAAGGACATCCTCCTTCTTAGGGGATCTATTATCTTTACTATTTGTAGGAGAATCCTCATATTGTACCAACGGAGAATGATGCACCTCCACATGTCCTACCTCAAACTCAGCAGCTGCGCCATAAAGTTTCCCATCCTTAAACGGTTATGCTTCCTCACTGGTGTCATGCTCTTCATGAGTCATCTGTTCAAGTATATCCAATGAAGGAGAGGTATCTTTTTGTTGTTGCACAATGGATGCCATTGGAAGAGGATCTACCTTTTGCATAGTCTCCTTGGGAGATGGAGTTCTTGACCTTCTTGAATAAACCTGAGTTTTCTCTCCTGAGCTCTCCACATTAACCACATGAGGGTCTGCCCTATCCTTAGAAGTTTCTTGATCTTTCTTCTTAGAAGCCCTGGTTGTCCTTGTTCTTTTTGGCTCTGGAGGAATGTCTTCTTTCTCTGCTTTCTCAAGTTCCTCCTTACCTATTTTCACAGTATGACTCCTCTTCTTTCCCCTAGGTTTTCTTTTCTTTTCAGGCTCACTCTCCTTAGGGCCTCTGATTTTAATCTTAAAAGGTGAGCTTACCTTAGTTTTTCCTGTAGGATCATCCTCACCAGATTCCTCTGAGGTAGAATGAGCATTCAAATTTCCCATCAGATTGAAAGTACAAGGTACCTTCTCACTCTCCAATCCCCATACTTTATGTTTCAACCATGACTTGGTAGATTTCACAATAGGGGCCATTAATTCCTCCAGCTCAATTATTTCCCTTTCTGACCAATTTATCTCTCCAATGGGTCTGTCCTTAACTAATTCAAATGCATGATCCTGGACTAAATTTCCATCATCTTCCAACTGATCAAGAATCAACTTGACATTGTACATTTTGATTACATCAACTGGAAGCCTGGAATACCTTTTCTTTCTCACCTCAAAGTCATCCTTGTTGTTTGCCCAGTAATCCTCTAGATCATTTTTGTGATGATATTCTTTAGTAGCCTTCCTCTATGCTTCACCAGTGATGTCAAAGCCTGCCCTCTTAGAATGGAAAGAGAAACCAAAAGTACTCAACTCCTCCCCTGATGCATGAGCCAATTGGATTGAAGGGAAAACCTCACTTATACCAATTTTCAAGGGAAAGTCCCCACCGAACCCTGTCTTGTGCTTCTCATTTTTAACAATTACATCGAAATCACATATCTGCCGAGTAACCTCCAAGAGTATGATGTGGTCAGTGGGATATCTTGGCAATCTGTATGGAGCAGTGGGACATCCATCAATTCTGATATAGGAGAAGATGGGGAATTGTATAAACCAGGTTCCATATCTTTTAATCAATTCCTTGGCCCCATCAGAAATTCTCACATGCTCTGCATTCTGAAGCAACCTAGTAATATGCATAGTGAATGCATCATTTGTTCTTCTGTAATTCAGATTCCCTAGGTGCAGCTCAGGGTATACCTCATAGATGACATCTTTCCCAAATGTTCCTTTTGGACTCAATCCCCTGTATGGATAAAATCTGGCAAGTACATATACCAAATAAGATGTCATGGTGAATTTCTTTGTCTCCAGCACATCTCTCATCTGTCTGTCAATAATTGCACTGATAATCCCTGCCCAATGATAATTGATGCCTTGCTTAATCTTGTTAATAACATGCACCATCAAATTCTCCAATGCCCCAGCACTCTTCAAGCCCGCCACCCTGCCCAACAGTGTGATTGCATCATATATATCTTGTCAGAACTTGATCCTGTGTAACTGTTTAGGCAGCTTGGAGAAATGAGATTTTGACTTTTCCAGCCAGGAATTGATCATCTGCTGGGCTTTGGTAGGTTCATCCTCATAATAAGTTCTAGCGAAGTCCATGTCCAAGGCACACACACATGGAAAGTCTGGCATATCAAATGCCTGGGCAATGGAAACTAGATTAAAGTTTGCCAACACTCTCCCATCAGTGCTAACAATCCTCTGCGTATCAAAGTCATAGTGTCAGGCACATTCTAATATTAATTCATAGCATGGAACTGCAGGAGGAAATCCTACCACATGAGCCAGTCCAGATTTCACCATTCCCTTGGTCAAGACCAATAAATCTTTCTGAGCTGTCCTTTCTTTGAATTCCTTGTATCTCCAAGCTCCCACATTGGTGTCCGAGACCTCTGACCAAACTGAGGCCAACTTACTATCCGGCAACTGATTCTTCACATCCATCCTGACCCTTTCCGCATCTGTAACGGAGGATCCCTCTGTATCTCCCTTGGCCTTTCCTGCTGCTACCTTGCTCGATTCAGCCTGCATTCATAAAGGAGCCTCATGAAAATCCAATTATCATCGATATTTCAATCAAAGGTTAGCCTCGAAACTACAAGAAATCATTAAGATAAATCATTAACCATCAATCTTGAAAATTCGGGAAAATGCAGTACTCCGGGAAAATGAAGTAATCTAGGAAAATCCAATCGGGGCGAAAATTCGGAGAAATTCAACCCAGACGGACTCCCGCTGCCAAGACATCATTCATCAAATAAATCATCAATACAGACAAAAGGGATGAATGATTATCATGAGATTCATCCATTTAGCAACAAGAAATCATCATCCAACATTTAATTCATTACTTCAATTTCAAAAATCACAATCAAGTGAAACCAGGTAGAAAACCAGAAAAATCCGGGTAGTTCAGATTTCCACGGGCAGCTCGAAATTCCAGGGACTCATCATACTTCGGGGAAATGGAAAAAATCTGGGAAAATCCGGGTGCACGGAAATTCCGTGGACACCCCTGAAACTCGATGATCGTTCGATGCACAGACCATTAATCGAGTGATCATACAAACCCCCTATCTGAATCCTACGAACACAAACCAACCCTAATAAGCTAAATTTTGATTGCACTTGAATTTAAACTCCCAAAAAATCTCAAATGGTTGATCCCTGTGACGAAATAGTGATGCCCTAAATTTAACAGCCAAACCTCCGCCATGAGAGTTAAGGAGAGCTCAAAATTCAGACACTATCCCTCAAAATGATTAAACTAGGGCACACCAGGGTCTCAAGTGTTGCGAACAAGGTAAAGCCAGACACAGGACAAGAGGGTCGCACCAACTCCACCAAACTTAACAATCTTGGGCAGACATATCAAAACCCTAACTTCACAAATCAAACCAGATTACGCGCCAGCAAGGCAAGGCCCTAACATGAACGCCCAATCACAGGGGTACACCCAAAATTCAATCGAAAAAAAGAAGGGATGCGCAGTGCAGGCATTAAAACTCGTGGAAAGGTAAATCAAACCCAAATTCGATAAATATGTAACCATGAGAACAAACAAGGGCTGACCCAAATAATCATCAACAAGGACTTGAAAGATTCAATCACAAGCACAAAACAATAGGAGAAGCAAAAAAAACTTACCATGGATTAAATCCGAATTAACCTCGAGCCCAAGGTGATCACAGCGAGTTAGGGTGCCCTAGCAGTGATAATACCAACACAAATGCCCAAGGAATCCATGCGCAAGCAAACCAAATCCAGCGACTAAAACTCAAAAATGAACAAACTCAAGTGCTAGAGTAGATAGCAAATGAATAATGAAATCAGGAAGAGCACTAAAAGCCCTTAAATTCGCTCACACCCACGCTAGAGAAGATGTACCCCAAGTATTAATGGCTGACAAGACATATCAAGAAAATCCGGAAACCCGAGTTCAAAACAGAATTCCAGAAAAAACCGAGCCAACCGGACTATCCTGGTGAGCATGAATTCCGCAGACAACGCACCCTTCCGGGACTCCGACGTAGTCCGTGAAAATCCAGGTGAGCCAAAAAATCTCGGACCCAAGTCAAAACCCGGACTTTCCATTAAAACCAAGTTTGATCGATTCAACCTTCAGGGTAAGTCCAAGGTAAGCAAGACCAACATCACAAGACCTTGAAAGGACAAATCCAATAAAAACCAAAGGTCCAAGAGACATCCGAAATCAGAAAACAAAGGGTCCCTACTCCAAGTGGGGCGTGTGTGCAAAATTGCACAACAAGCCCCTACCTTGTAAATGTTTTATTTGATGCCTAATTTGTAGTATATAATTTTTATATGTTTTTTATGTGCTAACAAATTAATTTTATTCGTATATTAATTTTTTGAATGTTTAAAGTTGAATTGGAAAGTTCTTTGGTGTATTACTCAGAAAATGACATATTTGAGGCCTCTTGCAAGGGTATTTTCATGTTGATTGGGTGTAGTTTTTTTGGATAGGTATAAATGTGAGTGGCCTCTTCTAGAAGTTTATAGAAGTCTATGTGTGATATTTTGGAAAATAATAACCATTAAAGTTAATTAGTTTTCATTTGTATTTGGATGTGAATTTTGAGAAGATATTTTGGTGAGGGAAAATATATTGAAATATGTAATTTTAGAACTTAGACTTATACTTTTTAAACTCCTCATATTATCTTGAATCAATGAATATATGTAAAATAACAATTGGATGAGGAATTTCAAACTAAATTCAATTCTATTTAAAATATGTAAAGGGTTAAGAGGATGAATTTTCTCTTTTGGAATTTATTATTCAAAATTTAGAAAAGTTTTCAAAGAGCTTGAGAGGAAAAGAGATGTTAACCTTAAGTATTTGAAGGTGGAGAATTGTTTGTAATGATTTGAGGAGTGTTCTTGATTTTTGGGAATATTATTAAAAAGGTCCAAGTTTTTTTATCATTTCCTATTACATCCTTAATATTAGAGTACATCGAGTTATGAATAGTCAGCTTGTGGCTATCTTAACTCCTAATTAAATCATATTAAATCATTAGTATATTGTTATTTAGTTAATTAGGTTGGCCTAGAGTTGATATAGGGTTATCTAAATCCATCTGGGTGATATCCTAGACATAAATAGGTATATATAGGAGGTTGTGAGTCTGATTGTGAATTGTGTTCTCATTGAAGATATTTGGAGCTTTTCCCCCTCGAAGTGATTTGTTACTCTTAGTTATAATCAAGTATTTTCAGCATAATTTCTATCATATTCTTCTATTGTACAATTTATTTCATTACATTTTTCTAGAGACTTCATAATTTCAACTAGACATAACTAGCACACTCTAAACATTGAACGCTTAGATGGTTGGTGTAGCCCCTTTAATCCACCCCCTTCATTGATCATCGTTCCCATTCCTATTAATCCTACCCAGAGTTTAATATTTTTTAAACCATTTTCTCCCACCGGTATTATCCCCATCACCAAAAAATAGGTTTCTGACTTGAATAGATTCATTTGCACACATACTCATGGCTTGTGCCAAAATGGGAACTCAATAATAGGGTATGGGCATCGATCATTACTACTGTAAATGCTTTGGTATACATGTAAGCAAAATGTGGAAGCATAAACAAGGGACATGAACTATTTGCTAGGATAACTCAAAGAAATGTAGTCTCATTGAACACTACAATTACAGGATATGCACAAAATGCAGTTGTTGAAAAGGATTTAGAAACTTTCAATCGAATGTAATCAAAAATTTTACTCCACAATCTTTTCCATCATCCTCCTTGCCTGTGCCAAAATGGGAGCTTTGGAACAGTGTATGGACATCCACCACATGATAAAAGAATGGAGTTTTGTCAGATGTTGTAGCTGCAATTACCATGGTAGACATGTATGCAAAATGTGGCAGCATAGATAAGGCACATGAATTGTTTGACATAATGCCCCAAAGAAATGTGGTCTCATGGAATTCCATGATTATAGGATATACGCAGAAGGGATTTCTTGAAAAGGCTTTAGAAATTTTTAAGCAAATACAACTAGTAGGTGTAAATCCAGACTCTGCAACCATTTGCCAACATCCTCCCTACCTATGCCAATATGAGAGCTTTGAAACAAGGTATGCAATCAATCAAAGGATAAAGCATGGAATAATTTTGTCATATGTACAAAGCTTAATGCAAAATGTGGAAGCATAGACAAGGCACCTAAACTGTTTGAAAGAATGCCTCAAAGCATGTGTTATGCTTGGATTGCATAATCTTCATAGCCTTTATCTTAGGGCTGCATAATCTACACAATGGATTTTGGACTTATGTGATTTTTGGTTATGTTTTATGACTATGTTTTTAGTATGGGGTGCTACTAAACTCTTGTAAAGGACATGTTTTCTATGAATCTAGGTTTACATACAATTTTCTCTAGCATGTGTTTCTATATGTTCATTATTACTTAATCTATAATTGCACACTTAACATTCTTTAATCTCCATGTCATGTCAACAATTTATCTTCAACATTCGATATTATTCCTTGTATTACTATTTATTTCTTCAAACCCCACACTAAGCTATCTATAAACTTCTAATATCTCATTTTGGTTCACCATACTTATAATTCTTATGCTATTTTTTAACATAATGTGTTATCTTTGTAATGTTATGCATTAAGTATGTTTTATCATTATTTCTTAAATTGTATCATATTTATATCTTGATTTAACAATTTTTTTTTTTGATGAATAGGCAACTATCTATATTAAAATAAAGATAAAGTTATATATTCACAAAAAAAAGTGGGTGGTAAGAAGGTACACCTTGAGAGTCACATGGGAAAATCCTATAAAAGCCAAAAATCAACCAATCACATAGTCTGAGCCCAGAAGTACAAGATTACAAAACAAATAAATAAAGCCATTAAGTGGCCAAAGTAGTGTTAGCAGAGCCAGGAGGGTCTCTTCCATCCATTTTCTTCCCCCATACATCAGCGGGGTTTGGAGTGACATTAGGAGGAGGACCCCAACCATCATCAGCTTCTTTATCTTCCTCACGCCGAGGTGAGATTGCAAGCACAAGCCACAAATTTTACCAGAGTTTGGCCAACCAGAGCCAGAGATAGGAGTGTCATCAATAGTGGGTCCATCGAGGAGGGCAAGAATCCCACCAAAGAGGAGGCTGAGAGTGGGGACGCGCAGAATCACTTTGCTACCGGCCCCAAGAAGGTGACTGGCTGCGACAGGAGGTGGGAGAAGCGGGCACCCAAGCAATAGTACACAGGGCATTGCCCCAGTGGTCCAGAAGCATTTGCAGGTGAAAAAATTCAAGTGCAACTTTATTTTCCTGCACCTGAATCTGTAAGAGCACATTAGAAAAAATAATAGCTTTAGCATATAATGAAGCATTAATATCCATTTGAGAATGAGAAAATATGCAAGCATTTTTGTCTTTCTAGATAGTGAAGAGGATTTCCACCCTGAAAGTGTGCCAAAGCTGGGTATACTTAGCAGGAAGTCTAGGCAAGTCTCCCAATAGAATCATATGCCAGGAGAAAGGCTTCAGCCTAAAGGGCCGAAAGAATTCATGAATCCAAGTCCAAAACTATTGAACTTTAGGGAAAAACCAGAAAAGATGCTTAAAAGTCTCAACTTTCCCACAAAAAGGGCAACAAGGGTCTTAGACCCCTAGGTGAACAAGTCGAGAACCCATAAGCAAGCCTTGTAAAAGAATACACCAAGAAAAGTGGGCAAGTTTCAGCTCAACACTTGCAGAACAAGTGGTAGCAAATATTTTACGCCAGACATGAGCAGGAGATTGAAGAAGCCACCTTTGATTCAGACTTTGAATCATAGGAAAATGTGGTGATAGCCACTTGTAACTAAGCCTAGGCTTGTAATTCCTAAAAGGGGTGTCTGGGTAGCACTTCTAGTCCTTCCACTAGGGCTTGGGCCCATGAATTCCAACCTTATGAAGCATCTCTATAGGAATAGAATTCACCAGACCATCAAAAGTTGCATGGTTCTGGTTATGAAGCTTGTACTGGGCATGAAATTCTTCCCACTGCATGATACAAATTGTAGGTCTATGAAATATTTGTTGCAGGGTCTGGATACCCTTTTTGTGGAATTTGAGCTCCTTAAGCCAAGGTGACTTAGCCAACGGCTGACCATTGCTAGCAAAAAGAGGTGACCACCAAACATTCTGCTGGTTGAGTGAAAGCCCATCACAAAAACCAAAGCCAGCCTAGCAAAGCTAGGGATTGACAGCTTCCTAGGCTCTCCAAATTCTTTGGGCCACAAAAATCCCCACAATTTGGACTGGTTCATGCATGACCATAAGGGTTTGAAATCCAATCCCCTTCCAGGCGAGTCTATGAACAAGAAATATTGATTGAATACAATGTCTGAGAAGTATTTTCTAGGCCTCATCGCTAGTAGGGCATGGATTATCCATTTAACACACAAGGAAGTCCCTTGTAGTTGAGTGGAGAGTAACCCAAGCTCTCCAAAATCTTGGGGAAGGAACATAATTCCCAAGCAACATGGTGAAACCCTATGTGGGAATCAGTAGAGGCCCAAAGAAAATCCTGAAGCAACTTTTCAAGCTTTCCATAAGAAACTTTTGACGAGGCCCAACAGGAAGAATAATAAACATGGGTAGTCTCAAGAACTTTGGAGCACACCTGGAATTTCCTCACCAAAGAGAGAGGCTTAGTAATCTAGTAAGAAATGTTTTTCTCAACCCTGGAAAAAAAAACTTGTCATAACTCAGTCGGGCATGCCTATAAAGCAAAGGGAATGCCGAGGAACCAAAAAAATTCTCCTAGCCCAATCCATTGCCAATTATACTACTGAAACCAAGGTAGAGTGGGTAGAATAGACGGTTTGTAGCACAAAGTTTTGTTCCACTAAATGGTAGAGCTAAAAGTAAGACAAAAAGTATTAAGATAATCTAGGGCCGCTTTAATATTTTCTTCTTCCTCCAGGAGAGTGAGGAAAGAGTCATCAGCAAAATGGCCATTAACCAACTAAGCCTGAGAGTTAGGAAAAAAAATTCCCTTGACACACTGTTGGGAAATTGCATTGGCCAAAAGGCATCCAAATCCTTCAGCAACAAGCACATATAGGGAGGGGGCAAGCAAGCACCCTTACCGAATGGAACAAAAGAGTCCAAAGGAAGAAGATTGATGATCATTAATGGTGATACAAGTAGAGGCATCCACAAAGAGCATTTGAACAATTTGAATGAAATTAGGCCCAAAATCCAAAGCTTGTAACATAGCAAGAATAAAAGGCCATTCAATGCGGTCATAGGCCTTGGAAAAATCAATTTTGACAAAAATGGCTTTCTAGTTTGAACGCCTGGCCCATTCCATGCCTTCCCAAATAGTAATAATATTATCTAGAATAAACTTGGATTTGATAAACCCTATTTTCTCTGGGTAAACAATCTAAGGTAAAAGATGGCAGATCTTCAGAGCCAAAGCCTTGGGGATGATTTTGTAGGAGACATTGAGAAGCGTGATAGGCCTTTAGTTGCAAATATCCCCAGGATCACTAGATTTAGGTATGAACTTTATATTGCATTTGTTTATTAAGTTACCTAGAGATTTAGCATGAAAATCCTCTAAGTAAACATGATACAGATCTTGCCCAACATAGTCCCAAAGGGCCTTATAAAATTCACAAGGGAAACCATCAATCCCTGGGGCTTTGTCATCAACCATGGAATGAACAACTTCCTTGAGGTCATCAATAGTTAAAAATTGATCACAAAAATTTCTCTAGGCTGAGGAAAGCCTATTTGGCACAACAGCAAAGCAATCTTGGAGGGATTTCCGTCGTTGTCATTATAAGATGACAATCCCTGGGGCTTTTTCATCAACCATGGAATGAACAACTTCCTTGAGGTCATCAATAGTTAACAATTGATCACAAAAATTTCTCTAGGCTGAGGAAAGCCTATTTGGCACAATTGCAAGGCAATCTTGGAGGGATTTTCGTCATTGTCATTATAAGAAATACAAGTAATATTTCATTATAGAATTCTCAATAAAATTTTAGATAGTTCAATAAAGATGAATATTCTTATTTTTGACTAATCTACCCTCTAGGATGGCTTATTTTTCTTAAATTAAATAGTCCTTGCATTAGGAAGATTTGAATTTCTACTAGTAAACTCTTCTAGTGATTTTAACCTATTCCAACTATTGCAATGTCTTTGTGGGCTAAATTTCAAATAGTTAGTTGTTCTATGCTTATGTGTACATAATCATAATCCAATTGACTTATTTATCTAATTCAAATCATTAATACATGTTCTCTAACCCAAATTTGTACATGGTTACAAGGTCGCCCTCATAATTGTGATCTTCATTTACTAAAATTCAAAATAAAAATCAAACATTTTTTCCATCTACCCCACTTTACACTTTGGTCCTAAGCGAACTATGTACAATCTTTTAATTTGATGCAATGTTCATGTATAAAATGAACACAAATTGCACTTATTCAATCACATAAAGAATCATTAGTTGTTAGAAGAACAATAATTTAAAATTGCACTAAAATTCTAAAATTAAGAAAAAAAAATTGTACATCTAATCACACCCATCCTAGTGCATGTGAATCACCTAGTAATCAACCTAGAATTTATGTGCATGTTTGAAGTTTTTATATATTTTGAGGTATTTTTAAATAGTACCTTAATAGAAAAACCCTAAGACTATGAAAGATGATATTATTATTTAGTAGTCTATTTATCTTAGAATCTACTAAGTAGAATCCAAAGATCATCAAAGATTAAATTTCTAGGTGTAGAGTGAGATTATGATTGTGATCTAGATCTAGAACTATGAACTCAATCTAACATATAGCAAAGAATGATATTTTAATTTTGATTTGTATACATGACTATCCAGAACATTTCTAGATCCTATGAAACACAAATCACATTATCTTCATCAATTAACATTTATTCTTTGGTCATAAAACTAAACAATATCAATCTTGAATTATTATTTATAGTGCAATTGTAATTTTTATATAATATTACCTAATTTAATACAATCCACTCTATTTTCTCATTCAATCTAAAATCATTTATTCTTGATTGCTCCATTTAATTAATTAACCTAAATTAAACATAAAGGAAACTCTTATTTCATTTTAAATAGAAGATCATCAACATAAATCTTGGAAGTTGACGATTTGTGGCCTGAGATCTAGTTGTAAGCTAAAGGGTACTATTTCATATTGTCCTCCAAATGTTTTTTATGGTGGTCCTTTACCAACACACTCTAAGCATTGACCTCTTCAGTGGCTAATGTGGCACCCACTTAACCTGTCCCACTTATTGTCCATCATTCTTTTTCTTCATTCACATTCAAATGTTCCCACATAATCAAATTGTTTCACATGTAAAAAAATAGGTTTCCAACCAAATCAATTTTCATTTGTTAGTGCACTCCTGACTTGTGCAAAAATGGGAGCTTTGGAATAGGGTATGGATGTCCATCAAAGCATAATGAAATGGGGATTATTTAGATATTACATTTGGAAATAATTTGGTAGACATGTATGCAAAATGTGGATGCATACACAAGAATGTGAACTATTTGATATGGTGCCTCAAATAAATGTGGTCTCATGGAATGCCATGATTGTAGGATATACATAAAAAGTTATTTGTTGAAAAGGCTTCAAAAAATTTCAAGAAAATGCAACTGGTATGTGTAAATCCAAAATCCATAACCTTTGTTAGCATCTTCCCTACCTATGCCAAAATGGGAGCTTTGGAACATGGTACACAATCAATCAAAGGATATAAGATAAATGCTTTTTTTCATATTTGTAGACATGTAAAAATGACCTAATGCATATCACACATCCTAAATGACATTTTCTCATCATTGACATCATTATCATTAATATCATTGCATTTCACATCATTTACATCAAAAACCCTATTTTCCTCTACTAATTGAATAATCTTTAAATTATTTAATTAATTCACCATTTTATCATTAATCTAACTTTATTGCTCTCTATTAATTAAATTAACACAAGTTATTTAATTACATTGCTAATATACCTTATTCTCCTAAATCAATTAAATTGTTATCATTTAATAATTTAATTAAATCCCTTTCCCCTTTCTAAACTTGAATAATTAAATTAATTATTCAAAATCATTCAACATAGTCAACAAAAAAATACAACTTTATTTGTTAAATGCAAACATGACTTGCATGTTCAACTCAAAATATTAATTAATTATCTTTACCCCTTTTATGATTGAGAAAATCACAACCATTGATTTCTCAATCTAATTGGTTAACTAACTCATCCATTCTCTAATCCCATTGATTTCTTCAATCCCACCAACCAATCCCACTAATTATTCCAATCTAAAACTGCTAATTCTTCCAATCTATTTCCTCTCAACAGTTCTCAATCATTGATCAGAATCTTTTACTACAAAATCTTAATTGTTCATCTTGAAATGTGAAATCTATAAAACAATCTTCTACCCTCTCACAAATCATCTAGAATATTCATAGTGAAGCGTTGAGCAATAATCTCTTGAGCACATTGAGAATTATTATCACATTCTAGTTCACTATTATCAATGCAAATTGAATCTTTTGCAACAACAATGGAGGATTTGTATTGAATCAAGCAATTTGACATCCAAATGTCAATACAAATACAACTCCGACATGGGATGGTATAGCTTTTAAGGTTTTGAATTTAGTTTATGTTATCTTAGGATTATATTGTTTGATTTCATTATTTTAGAGCTTCATTTCATGAGTATAGTTGGAATCTAATATTATTTTGAATTAAGTTTGTTAATTAATTTGCTTTCTTTCTGTATGCTTTTATGACATTTGACACGCTTGGTGGGACCTAGGTCCTTAACATTAACATTTTTCATGATATTTGAGTAGTTGCAAGTTCTAGAACACTGATGTTCTTTTCTAAAATACTGTTGATGATTTTCATGCGAAAGATACAAGATTTTCACGTGGTTGTTTCCACATTTTTACGGTGCTTGCACTTTTTTCAACCACTACTACACTAAACAGGCACACTATTGAAATTTTAACCATTATTGTTTGGAACAAGCCCATATTTGCACTTTTATGGACCATCATTGACTAATTTTTCCACTATTTCTCCATATGAAATGTCTACTACTATCCTAAAAATTTCCATTATTGCTCTATTTTTCATTTTGTTTCAATCTGTAAGCAGTTTTCTATTTTTTTCAATTTTCCTAACCCTAATGTGTGACTGTTTGTTGTGTTTGGGGAAGTTTCTAACATTGTTGGTGCAACCCTTGCAGGATTATGACATGTTTTCATGAGAACAACTAATGGTTTGATTACAAGGTTGGCAAACGGTCCAAGTCCACCTCAATTTTAAAGCTTTCTTAGTTAGGACAAATTTCAATTGGTGTTTAAAAATGAACCCACAACTCTCACATTTCAATTGGTGTTTTAAAATTGAACCTTCAATTTTCACATTTCAATTAGTGTTTAAAATTGAACAAGGCAACTTTCTCACTTCAAATTGGTGTTTCTTAAACTTGAACAAGGCAAATTTCACACTTCAAACTAGTGTTTAAAATTGAACAAGGCAACTTTCATATTTCACTTTGGTGCTTTTAAAATTGAACAAGGAAATCCTCATTTTTTGCTTTGGTGCTTAAGAATTGAACAAGGCAACTCACACATTTCAATTAGTGTTCCTAAAATTGATTTTTTTTTAATTCCGTCATTGTTAAAAGCGAACATAGTTTTTTTTTTTAACCCTTTAAGATGAACAACATGATTAGAAACATTTCATTTGGTGTTATAAAATTGAACAAAACAATTTTGAGTTGCAGATTGCTATATCTTTCTTGAAGTCTAAAATGTTTTAAATTTTGTCTACTTAAAAATCAAATTGATATCTCCACACATTTCAAAACTTGACACTTAAAAAGAAACTGCGATGACTTGTATACTGTGCTCACTGTGATTGGTGAGCCAAGTGTGTATCCTCTCCCCCTACATCTATTGATGTCCTGGGTGATGATAAACACTTTGGTATTTTGCATTTTTTTGTGTGGTCACCCATTTATTTTTAGGATAAGGACCTGTTAATGAGACACATCCCACAATAGAGAACTCATAAACAAGCATGCTTACTGACAAGCTATATAAAGGTTGCGAGATCGAAAAGGAAAGTAGCTCCAATATGTAGTGGGAATAACATACCATGCCTCATCCTTGTCTGAACATATGGGTTGGACAGGAACAACTAAAGTCTTAAATGGCTTACATTTGATCTATACATCTTGGTGTTCATAGTTGTCACTAAATACCTTGTTTTAGAAGCCTATCTAGTTTTTCAAAACATCCTTCAAAGAAGTGCATGGGAATAGCATCATTCCTAGAACTTACCATTTTAGATCTATAGTTGAGGCAATAAAGCATTAAGGGAATGGACTCTTTTTCTTGGAGTTTCAAGATAGCACATTTCCTTGACATGTCCTAATTGTTCCCTCTATAGATTCAATTAGAACCCTTTCGTGGGGAGGTAAGTCTACAGAGAAATCATACCTTTTATTCCTTAGGGTGTGTTGATTGACAAAATTTGCAAGCTATCACATTGATTCTCAAATTGTTTGTTTTATGCATCACTTTCCAAATCTCAAACAACATTCTCAAAAAAATTAAATCCACCAAACATCTCGAAAATGTAAACTTGTCCAAACTATTGTTAAAACAAAAATTGGAAAAATTGGAAACAAGGCCACTATTGACATTTTTGGCTGCTTCTATACTAAACTTTTCCACTTTTATCCTAAGTTTTGGCTGTTGTTGACCTATGTTTCAACTGCTATTTACCTACAAATTACCGCTTTTGACAAATATATCACTATTGCCTTCATTGTTTCACCAGTCGGAGAAATTGTAATAGAGACTGCTTTTGATGAACCTGCCACAATTATCCTAAAATTTTAGCCGCTATTGACCTAAATAAGGCTGCTTCTATCAAAATTACCACTATTATTTTCTCTATTACTAGTCAAAACTTGAAACAGAGACCACTATTGCTCTAAGCTCTTGACCAAGTATCCTAAATCTACCTCGTTGTTCTAAAGATTGTCGCTATTGTCCTATTTTTGAAGCCAAATAAAAACTAATCCAAACTAGTTCATCATCCATATTTAAAAAAAAAAAAATAGTCAGACCTCCAAAACAATTCATAACTACATCTTTTTGTATCCATTTGCACCTCAAAACAATCAACCTAGTTTTAGGATTGAAATCAAACACAACTTGGATTATTCCCTTGCTCTCAATTTCTAAGATATTAACATTTTCTTGCAACCTCAAGGCTAGTTCAAGTAGATCCTCAACATATCCTCTAGAAAAATAGATAAAAATATCAGTCCAAGGTTTTTACACTTTGAGTCCCAAAATTAGCATCATCTCCAAAACATCCACCAAACATCACTCATACTTTAGGGTCTTGAGCATCACAACCCATAGCTAAACATCAACACCCTTGATGAATAGGTTCTTTTACATCATCTTCATACATCATTATTTTTAAATAGAAAATCCCAAAAACAAAACACCATTCCATTCCATAGTTAGTGATCACCAAATTTCCCAAGGTCTTGGAACTTGTTTATGACAACCACGAGATATCAACACAAGAAAAAGATGGAAGACAACAAAGGTAGTTCAATTGCACCTATGAAAAACACCACCAATGAGGAAACCCAACCATGGGGTTACAAACCAAGTGACCTTACAACTCCTCAAAGAGAATCCACATTTAAAGCAAACCAAGATCAACCACCTAGTGAGGCAGAAATACTTCTTAGACATCAAGAAGGAATTGATAGACAACAACAACCTCATGATTCTCAAACTTACATCGAAGAAGAAGAGGACAGTGATGAGGAACTTACTGAGGAAAGACTCTTAGAACACTCCTAATAATTCTAATATGTACAAACTTATGGATAAAATGCTTGGGATAAATGCAAATCAGTATTTCCTCGCACTCAAAAAAAGTGGTGCTAAACAACCCATAGAATTCAACATGGGCATGCTAAAAGATCCTAATCTTATTCCACTAGGAGACCAAATGGTGGTTAGAAAAATTCCAAAACCAACCATAAATCCCAACATACCACTATTGTTTTTACAAAACAATGATAAAATAGAACCTATGGATAACACATTGTTTAGGCCACCATCCCAAATTGAACAAGCAATTGTAGCACAATAGTATCAAGGAAATACAACCCAAAAATGTGCCACAACACAACGCTATGTAAAAATTAGGAAACCTTCCAATGGACCAACAAGGTAGAAACCCATCTCAAGGGAAATACATGCCACAACACACATCATACATTGACCCTTCCAACAACTTACACTATCAACAAGGG